>ML828822.1:10531-49264 GCA_009831015.1 Picea engelmannii
TTAAAATAAACTGTAATAATAAAATTTAATTTTAATTAAATGAGTACACCATCGTACATTTTAAGATGAATAAAATATAGTGTATAATTTAATAAAATATTAATATCTAAAATTCAAAATCATTTAAAAATATTTAAAATAAAATGTAATAATAAACTGTAATAATAAAAAGAAAGAAAAATTTGAAGTAAATTATATCCATTAAAATATAATTTAATAACCCCGGATGGGGTGACACACGGCGATGTGATGACATCAGGCTTAGCACTAAGCCCGAGCTTAAATGCCGATGGCCGCCACCCACACATCCACATTTACGATGGCGAACAACCATAGCAGCAACCATACGACGGAGGGACTCCTCCCTCGCGCGACCATTTATGCCCACTGCATACTCAGCATGATAGGGGTTAAAGGCGGTCAGGTGACCTCGACTTCTGGTTATGTGTTTTCCTATGAGCCCGGACAAAGCGGGATTGCTCCGGCTTCGGCTCTGCTCTTCGCTTGGATGCTCTGGTGCAATCCTGCACTCCTTTTGTCCTGGCTCACCACCCTTACGTTGCATCTTGGCAAGGATCTTCCGAGCAGTTTGTCTTTGTGTGTGCCGAAACAGAGCTGGCCTGCTCGTGCTCTGCACCTGCAACCACTCGTTTCCTGGATTTTCAGATTCTCTCTGCAACCGCTCTGTACATTCATTCATTCCTAGGATAATATGGCTAGAAAATGGGGCAGACCTCGCCGTGGATCAGCCTGGAATGCCCACAAGGCGCAGCGGCGATGGAAAGAGAAATTGGAACGCGCTCTGGCCTTGGTGACCTCCATGCTTCGGAAGAAGGCTTGGGCTGAGAAATTGGCGTTGCTCGCCACCATTGCAGAGTCGGGAGCTGGCTATAGCAGAGAGGCCACGGCAAGGAAGGAGGCTGGAACAGAGGAGGCATATCCCGCCTATATCATGGAGGAGGACCCGTTTATGGAGGACCTGTCAACTGCTGCAGAGCCCCGCACCACAGTGGCGACCCGCCGGGAGGAAAGAAAACCCAATTTGGTTCAGGATGAAGAGTTCCCCGGCTGCATTGTTGAAGAAGTTCCTTGGTCGGGTAATAACAGTCCTACCAGCCACAAAATGCAGACAACTGGATCAAAGTTGAATGTGGATAACATTCTCTTGGTGAGGAAGGCTGCAGGGGATGATGCAAAGCAGAGGGAGTTCGAAGTTGGAAGTGATGCGACAGAGGACTTGAGGAATGTTCCCCTCAACGACGTTGGTGGTGGTCTGCATGGCTCTCTCCTCTGTGCAGAGCACCTGGCCCTGGTTTTCGAGCTCCGAGGCCACATGTCTGACCTGGAGCATAGGGCCCTCCTCATGGGTCAGCGCCTGGACATGCTTCTTGACGCATATTCCAACTTTCCAGCTCAGCGGAAGTGCCCCCTCTACGCGCAGGCTTTTGCCATCCCGGCTGGGTCCATGTGGCAGACTGGAGATGGCGACAGGTCACCGGGTACCTAGGTTTTTATGCTCTCTTGGTTTTTAGTCTTTTTATGTTACTGTTTTACGTGCATTTGGACTATAGACATCTGTCCTGGTTTCCTCCGGGCAGGACAGATGCTACTATCATACAACTGTTATTTGCTCTCCACCTATGCTGGTTTCCGGTAATCGACAACATTTTTGGTGAATTAGACACATGCCACTGTATATCTTGTGAAAGTTTTTTGTTAATCTAATATAGCAGGCTCTACCCCTTTTTTATTTAAAAATAAATAAATTATAATTTAATAAAAAAAAATGTTAAAATAATTACACAATCCAAAAAACATAATGTAATATAAATTAGAAAAAAAAAATTAAAGTAACTACACTAACATAGTCCAAAAACATAATGCAATATAAGTTATATTTATACTTAACTTAAAAGCTCAAAATCATTTTAATTGAGTAGATGCAACAAAACCAGAATGATGGGAAATTAAATTTAATAAGTAAAAGAGGGCAATTTAGTAGACAAAGACATGCAAACTTAAACTACATTAATAAAGGAACTACTAAACTACATTAACAGAGGAACTAGATTTAATAATCCACAAAGATAAGTTACACTAAACTAAATACCCGAAAAACTATTTTAATAGGTGAAAAAATAAATTGAACTGAACTGAACTAATATGATAGAGAAACAAAATTAAACTACACCACACAATACGGTAATGAAGAAACAAATAACTAAAATAAACTCAAAATAAACAAATAACCAAATTAAACTCAAAACATAAAAGGTGAAAAAACAACTTGAACCCAAAACTCAAAATCATTGATATATAAATTAAAGTGCGATGATAATTAAATTTAATTTAATGAACAAGTTAAACTAAACTAAATTGTAATTAGACAAAATAATTTCCAAACTACTGCAAATTGTACTAAAACTACACAAATAGGAGGGTACAACTAATGGGTACAACTAATCGCAAGAAGAAACATGATGGATGGATGGGTACAACTAAACACATAGGAGGGTTAAACACAGGTGGGTACAACTAATGGCAAGAAGAAACATGATGGATGGATGCCGCATGGAAGCTCTCATCATTGTTGAAAGACCGCTGAAATGAATGGGATTGGAATTGTTGAAATGAAAGGACTAGGGTTTGTTTCTGATGGCAGAATTAAGAAAGTTGGACATGGGATTGGAGAAATCAACACAAAGAAATGTGGGATAGTAAACGTACCTTGAATTGAAGGCCCACTATTACTGGGAGAGAGAGCATTGATCATTCTTTCCAAATGGATATTTGCATCCTAAAATAATGAAACCAACTTTTGAGAGAATGAAAGTAAGGTCATGCATGAGATTATGAGTTTTGAGTTGGACAAACATACATTAACATTAAAATTTCTGAAATGAATTTAAAAAAAAGACTATGGCGTCTATGAGAGCAAAGAAGACCAGAGGGAAAATGAAATAATAATAAAATATCTCTGAAATATAAATAAGCCATTATTGAGAGAGAGTAGTAACCCTTGAGCAGCTCAGCCACCCTTCAAGTTGTTTAGTTGTTTTCTCCAATAGTGGATGATCCAAATCCAATTGCCTTGAGCAGCTCAACCTCCCTTCAAGTTGTTTAGTTGTTTTATCCAACAGTGGATGATCCAAACACAATTGTCACCTCCTCTATCACATACACACAAGACATGAGTAAGCATAGGCACATACTCAGGCTCAGGCACATTCACAGGCACAAACTGAGATACCCAACCTCACAGATATATCGGACCAGACCAGAGATAGAGGATGAGGAGGAAGTAAATGTAAAATTTATGTAATATTTTGATAATATATATACTTCAACGTATACATTGGCATCCCCCCTCTATCTTGCACAATGTTTTAACAGATGAGACAAAGACGAATCCCTTCGTTCGTCAACAACGGAAGAAAAATTTCAAAATTGTCCACCGCACTACACCAAAAAGCTGGTAAAACCAAAAAGCGCTCAGATTTCTTTTTGTTATGCTTTTTTGTTTTTCAGTTATTTTTTTATTCCTTCCTTTTGTTTTTGTTTTTCAATTTTTTTAGATTCTTGCCTTTTGCAATGTATCTATTATCCCTGATTTACCATAAATTTGTGATTTCTTCGAATTCTCAAAATATGTTAGCCCTGATTTATAAATTTGTAAACTCTTCCCATTCTCTTTTGAATTTGTACAAAGTCTCGTATGACCTGGACAATAACTTGGACAAAGTCTCATGTAAATATCCAATTTTTTGGGCTTTGTCTCGACAGAGGTTCATTGGACATATATGTACGAACATGAGTCAAAATTGATATGTTGAAGTGGAATTGTAACTCAGACCTGTTAGCTGGCATTGTTGAGATATAAAGACTGGTCTAGCATCCAAATTCGGGGTTTCAATAATTATCACTAGTATTTGAAACAAAAATGGAGGTAATTACCATCGGTATCTGAACACGTTAATGTTTGCATGGAACCCAGAAGGACCGATGCATGGTATTTGCTGGACTGCATATTTATTAGTTCACTTTCTAAACTTTTGTTGGAGCGGTGTTGTTTGTGACGAGTTTACAACCTCTATGATTGATAGTGTGAATGTGATTTGTCACACCACTATCTTAATTTCTTTTGCCTCCTCCCACGTTTCTCTTCAATCTCACGTTTCAATCTATTGTTCTGTGTGGCTTTCACTTCTAAAGGATCAATGAATCATTTGGTTATCCAATGTCAATTTAAGTAGTGTTAACTATGCAAATAAGGATATTTGGGATCACCTGGAAGGCCCTTTATATGCAACTACAAATGTCAATACAAACAATTTTATTAAAACCCGGAGTTGGGCAACCTCAGAATATCACATGGCTACATTCCTATGTTCTTCTTGTGGTAATGCATTGTGATGGTGACCAAGCTTGTGTATATTCATGATTTTGGTGGTGATCTGGCTTGTGATCATTAGAGAAATCTTGGTGACATTGTTTCAAGCACAACAAAAGAGGGAATAAGTATGGCACATGCAAAACTGTATAAAAAAAGTTAAATTTGAAGGGTCTTTTGTCATGTTACCCTTGGATGCATGCTATTCTTGTTTATAACTATGGAAAGTTGTAGGCCTTGATATTTGAACAAGACGAAGATGGCAGATTGGAGGTGAAAGTGAATAGTCAGATATTTCTAGTACTCGTGCTAGTTTTGTATTTTATGCAAGTGCTACAGGCAAGATACAAGAGGTGGTAATTCATCTTATTTGTACCACAAGGCATGACCTTCTCTTTATGGTAATCATGGATGAAATATTTCATGGAGATGGACCTTATTATTCCATGGAGATGGACATTATGAGTCTATGGGAAATGGACAATCAACGGTAGATTTTGACAACAAGCCCCAAGGTGAGAATAAAATTATCAGGGAAGGAAATCATGATAGGCTTATTATCAATGAGGATGAAGTTGTAGTAATCTCAAAAGCAGTTCCTGGGAACTTGGAAACCATTTATCCACAAAACTTGTGTGCTTCTTCTAGCCATTGTTTGAGCTTTGGTAGACATGTGTTTAAAACATGCAGTTCTTTGGTTAGGTAACATAGGATAAATTACAATGTGATAGTTGATTATTGTCATTGGGAATATTTTGTTGAAACAACCTCTGTGTTTTTTTGTCAAATAAACAACTTAAGCCATCTGCGGAATTTGTGTGCACTTTAAATAAAAAAAATGTTATGAACGCATTATAGAAAAATATTTTATTGTTGTATCTCCAAGACAAAAAGATAGAGTGTGGTTCTCAGATTCTCTTGTCAAATATAGATTCTTCCTTAGAACATGGCAATAAAACTACATTTAAGAGGTCTATTCCAGGGAATGGAATTGTAAGCAAAACAAGTAAGGTGTGGGTTGTTCTATAAGAATCAGTAAGGAAGGCACTTGAATAAGAGGTTTCAAAAATCCCCATGAGGGAGTTTTTCATTTTTAGCACATTAGCTTGTAATTATCCCCCTGAGCTGGAAGAAGCATTTAAAATAATTGAGAGCTTGTGTGAAGCATATATAGCATATATTTCAATTTTGATGAATGATGGAGGTGGTGGTTTTGATAAATCAAGTCTAAGTGCAGAAGAAGCTCCTAAGGATCTTCTTTGGCTGTCATATCTGGATGTTGTATTCCTTGCAGCATCAGGCCTTCAGAATTTGCATCTTGCTTTTGTTGTTTCCCTGAACTCCCAACATGATCCAAAAGAGTTTCTTCCTTTTTCTGCAGGAGCTTGAAGATGCCTCCTCATATTATGTGTTATACTATAGATTGCATGTTACACAGGTATGAGAGTGCCCTGGAAAAAAATTGTTGCAGCAGGAGATTCTTATTTTGAGGAGTGCTTGTTGCTCATGAAGAGTGATTCAAAAAAATTTCTCCTCGGCCTTGACATTTTCAAATATGGGAGAAAGAGGT
Organism: Picea engelmannii; assembly: GCA_009831015.1. Lineage (NCBI taxonomy): Eukaryota > Viridiplantae > Streptophyta > Pinopsida > Pinales > Pinaceae > Picea > Picea engelmannii. The sequence goes on from ML828822.1 coordinate 16,492, forward strand.
CTTATTTTGGAGGCCAGTGGTGATCATATGTTTAGCGAAGACAGTTTTGAGGAAGTTGCTATGGCATATTGCAACACTTGTTCTTTAAGGAAACAAATTAAGAGGCCTTTTGTGCAGGTGGTGTATGGAAAGAAGCATCAACAACAACTTATATTATAAGGCTAACAATTGACGAGGTTTCAATTTTATCCAATGAACTTTGTAAACAGTTCCAAGCTCTAGGAAAGGGAGTAGAGGCTACAAAAAGTTGCATTAGAATACTGCAATGATGTTCAAAATACCATAACTCTTCTTATAACTGCTTGAACTGGAGGGTCAAGCAAAAGAAGATGTAGTGGATGATATATTTTTAAAAAATGATTTTTTTTTTAGTGGAATGAGTGCTTACAAACTTGGGTACGAAGATTTTTCTTTGTATTTTATTACTTGTATAGGCTTTATATTTTTTGTTACTGTTACTTTTTTAACATAAATGATAAAATTGGGTCTTAATATGATGCAATATCAATATGCCACATCTTGTCTTCCTTGAACCTTCAATTTTCTTTTCAAATTCAATGTGTTTGTAATGTGTTATCTGTTATTCTCCGTTTCGTAATATCTATGCCTTGCATGTGATCAAACTTTATGCTATTAAAACTTGATATTACACACTCTTGGATGGTTGCTTCTAATAAGCTTATTGACTGTTTATTTAAGAAAGGGACTCGAGACTATATTGGTTCTTGAGATTTTCTTTCAACTCTTTTAAAAGATAGACAAGTGACAAAAACATTACAATTGGATCTGGAGCAAATTCCTCACCTAGGCTTATTCCAAATTGACAGTGATATGATCTTAAGTGATTTTATTAACTTTCGAGTGGCATGGAAAGGCCGAGAAAGTTGGCATCATAATATTTTCTTTGCAATGGACAAATTAGGCACTGAAAACGTTTTTTTTCAATGGATGATATTTTAGATGAACAGTTGAAAATGGCAAGGATCTTTATGGTCTATGGGACTATATATTATTTTATTTTACGAACTTTGGTAGCTCAAAATGTGAATAACAATTTCCTTTGGTCAACTATCTAATTAAAATTCCTCTCTCTAGAATGTTTATTTTTATTTTACGAACTTTGGTAGTTCAAAATGTGAATAACAATTTCCTTTGGTCAACTATCTAATTAAAATTCCGCTCTCTAGAATGTTTATTTTTTAATGATTTCTTGTTTGGTTTCCAAACCTGATCAACAAAGTATTCTATCAATATTCATGAGTTGGGTTGGGTGGAAAGGTATTTTGACAGTCAATGTTTCAACCTTTTGGTCATCTCAAACATTGAAGAATAAGTACTTTTCATCAAATATGTAATGAAAAGCCCTGATACATATAATTCTAAAAATTCTATCATCTAATTAATAAGCCAAGCATSCTTCCAAAGTTTTGAAGCATTTATCAACACAGAGTTAGCCTATTAATATTTGATCATTATGGTAGTTCAAATAAACTTAGATTGGGTGGTTGGTTTCCATTTTGGCTCCTATAGTGCCTCCCTCCAATTTCCACGTTCCGRTGGACAGGGATATCTGCGTAGAAAAGTGTTATCAATTTTATGTAYAGAATGCCAACGAKGGTATCCTTGTTATGCTTTATMAACTAGACTAAATGCCCTCAAGGGTAGAGTAAATGGTCACATCAACAAAGGAAATGACTATGATTAAGAAAATAAACTACAAGGAGAGTAGTGCAACTAGCATTGTTCTTGTAGCTGTAAGGAAGACTGGCTAGGAAAAGGTGGGAATAATTTAAAGAGAATGTAGCATGCTATCTAGTTATGTGATCTATTTCATAGTTAGTAGATAATATGGGAGAGTAATGGGAAACCAACGATAGTCATTTTGTTCATAAGCTTCAAGAGTAAGTTCTCTGTGTTTGTTGTGAGACACTGAATTATATATATATATATATATATATATATGAATGAGATCAGAGGGGCATAAGATATCTATTCGGATGGTAATCCATTTGAATTTTGTTACTGCAGTTTAGTTTGTTTCAGATATTTGCTAGAAATTAGTTATTTGTTTTACAACAGTATTGTGATATGATGATGGGATTAGATATTCTTGCATAGGCTCTTCTCCTTATTGGATTTCATAGAAGATGTACCAATACTCTCCAGGCCTACCCAATAGTATTGTAAATGATAAGCATACTCTTCAGGCCTACCCAATAGTATTGTAAATGCTAGTACAAAGCATCGTAGATGCAGTGAACACTTTATATCATGTATGGAGGTTGTGATACCTCGAGCATGCAAGTTTCAACTATATGTTTTTTATTGAGTGTGCAAGCTCAAAGGTGATTTGGAAAAACTGAAGAAAAATTGTAGCTATGGAATTATTGGTGGGTGTCAAGAAGAGCAAAGGGAATATGAAAGCCAATGCATTTTATTTGACAGGAAGGCATTTCTTATTTCATGTTGGATTTTTTAAGTTGTGGAGAAATTGTCATATGTTTTGTTTGAAATAGTGATGCTTTTATTTTAAGTTGTTTGTTCTTAGTCTCCATCTATGTTTATTGACTGGAAACATGTGCTTTCTCTCTGCATATTTGTATGTTGCTTGTTACCCTAATTAGATAGGGCAGTTGGGAAGTATGAGGTGATCCTCTTGAAGACCTTCATGTAATATAGGGCATGTGGACACTCATATTTGTGCTCAAATACTTCCCTCATGAAGGGAGAAAGACATCTCTAGTCAAGGTAGTGGAAAAAGTGTGGAAAGAGAGATCCTCAAGTCCCAAAATAGGTTGTGGTATCTCCCTTTGATATCATGGTAGATGGGGAATTTAAAATTGAGGTTCTCCTATATGTCTAGCCCCTTGTAAGTGGCATAATAAAGAAGGATTTTATTATTAATGTTGTTGTGATGCATCTCTTTCTCACACGTTCCTAAGTGGTTAAGGTGGTTTACCACCTAACTCCTAACCCCAACATTTAAATATGTTACATTGGTTACAACTTACATGCTATCAATATAAAGTTACCATGAAAGCCACCATACTTGATTCAACATGAGACTCATTTTGGATGAAAAATCAAATTTAACTATATGGCTCAACAAAAACCCACAAGTCAATCCGAAAATGACTAGATGTATTAAAAATTACAAAAAATATGGATTTTTGAAAAATAAGTGCATTGGATTTAGATTAGACATGAGAGAATACACCGAACATAACGCAAACACAAATTATCGAAGTATATCATATGATTACGATCAATCAATCATCATGCATCAAGATTCAAAATCGCCATGGACTATGCCATGAAATTATAATTTATGAACCAAAATGAACAAAGATTTGTGTCCCATGTCAAGAATATAGAGTTAAAGAGTCAAATCTAAGATCATGAGACAAAATTTTAAAGCACTACATAAATATTGAATCCTATCCCATCAACAAACCTTGAAATGGGGGTCTCAATTAACTTTTAATGTTAAAAATATAGGTTGATGTTGATATTTACCTTGTAAAGTTAATTATTTTTTAATAAAATGCTTCCTTTAATAAATGATATCCACATGGCATTTGTAAAAAAAAAGTGGGTTGCAATCAATACAAGAAAAAAAACCTAGAATCTAGCATATGCCATAGGGGCTACATCAAAAGTGATAATAGTACATGCTCTATATGAAGTGTTGGATAACCTTAGGGCTTGAACCCAAGAGTGAATTAACATATACATTGGCCATAGGGGCTTCATATAAATTGATAATAGTATGTCATTCCCTATATAAAGTTTTAGATAACCTTAGGGATATAAACCAAGAGTGAATAAACATAGAAATTGGTCACATGGCACAAGAATAGACCAAATTTGGAGGAGGAGTTTGGTCGTTAGGATTTCAGCTCCACCTATTCAATGTTGGTTCATCAACAAGTGGGTTAGGGTCCCATCCATCATTTTCCTATCACTTTGGGTGCTTCTCCATGGAAATGTCCAACTCTTGGTGGGGAAATTTTCCATTTTTAGTTCAAGAAGAAGTAGGTTAGCTATGGTTATATTTCATTTGATGCTCATTGTGCTCATTCCCAAGTTAACTAATAACATAAGTATAGAACAAAAATTGATGTTTGACCCTTTCTTCCTCATTACAAAGGGACATTTGGGTTGAGTACCTTCTAGATACTTCAAGTGTTGGATGAGGGAAGCTTTCCTAGAAACATGGACCCAAAAAATATAGTTTTCTTTGACTTGATATAAGAATTCCAAATATACTAGAGGTAGGACAACCAAGTGCATTGTTAAGAAGAGACCCTCTAGAGTTAATTCAATCACACATTTTTTACTTGTTTCGAAATCAATGAGTGATACCCCTCAATGGACCAATATTTCTTCATCCCCATAGAACAATTCCACCTCTAGTCCTTCCACCATGTCATGGGGTCTCCACTTAGTGAAACTATGACATAGTGCGTGCCCTCATAGGATATTAAATAATACCCCTAATTTCACTAGATATTGAAAAATATATCCCAAAACCTTTTTTGAACCCCCCTCCCAATACATCGTTCCAATTAAAGAAACCCTATTTTTACTAGATGCTACTTTTTATACCCCCTAATACTTATAAATTCCACCATACCCCACACCCCCCCTAATACCTACAATATATTGACCCTATTTTACACAATTTAAAAACCCCCTTTATGAATGAACGTGATAAGATATTGGTCAACAAGCTGAAGGCCCTGTGCACCATGTAGATGGTGAAGGTAAATCCAACTTGAGGAAAAACTCATTTTTAATTAATTCCTTGATGTTCTTGATAGTAAGTATATCAATGGGAGCCCTAAGTGTTAGCGTAATTGGTTGGTGCCATTATTTCTAGGGTGTTGTTGGTAATTTGGTACACTATGTAGGACTTGGTTTGATTCTGTTGAGGTTAGGAACATTAAGTCTACACTACTTTATTTACACTAGGTACCATTCTTATAATGGGGGGAAGTGCCCAAAAGCTTTCCAAGTATTTATTTCCAATGAAAAAAACAAGTCTATATGTGGGTGGTATGTGAAAATTGTTCTTTTAAATTTGGCCATTGCTTCAATTCTAGAGCTTGACTATCAAAAGGATCACCAACCTTGACAATTACCCTCTTGAAATGATACTTGGCTGAAAGCTAGGGGATTTTGCTAAAAGTTTTCCTTTGTATTGAACAAGGGGGAGTAAGTAAATGTAGTTATCATTAGAATACATGCATGCTCATAGGGATATACCTTTCCCAAAAATGTGACTTTTAATGGCTTCCTAGTTTTTCCAAAACCCTTGAGGTGATAATATTAATGTATTTAAATATTCTATAAAGGTGCAAAAACATTGAAGGTTTGTACTTTGAAGGTTTGTATGCCTCTTGACACTTATAGATTTAGGGTTAATATGGATCCATGGTATTGGTAAGAATATTGGTGGTAGATTACTTCCATGGGATTAAGGAACATGAGCACGCTATGGTTTCTATAGTGATTGTTATTGCAACACATAATGGATTTCTCTTAGCCCCACTATACATATTTGTGGAATGTTGTTGTAAATGTCCATGTCTCTTTTCTCATTTTAGTTGCTTAAAAACTGCCACACACACTATAGTACAATAGACAACATGGAAAGACTCATGTATATGATAAAGGTGACTTAATTTCAAATTTTATTTATTTATTTTGGGTTTTCACTAGTGGAGGGCATTATTGCAAGGGTATGTTTGGAACTACAGAAGTATACGCATGTAGGTATGATTGACAACTAAAAAATATTAATTAGACTATTGATTAAGTATTGATTTTATATAAGAGTGTGATTCAATAACCACCATCGTTGAAACCACACTAATAGATCTAGAAATCACCATTGTCCAACAAAAATTTCTACTAAATGAAGAGCTTAATTATTTGCAGAGTGAAAAGCATTTCACTTCTATATTTCTATTGAATCTTTATGTTTTATAAAACATATTTCAAGTTAGGTTCATAATAATGGTATTAAATCGACCTTTTTGACCTTGTGGGTAGACACCAACAATGAATTCATTGCCACCTACTCATGGAGAAACCAAAATTCAGAAATCACATTATTAGTGGAGTAAACGACAAGGACACCCTTGGATGGAGTGAAAGAATCAAGCCCTACGTGCATTGATTTTGGCAATGAAAAAAAGGGGAGAAGGAGACACAATGAAGAAGGTCAACCAAGAACTAAAGTGAAAGAAGGGAAGCAAATTCACATGATAATAATGGAAACCCTTTTGTAAGGAATATTGATGGGAGGGTCGTCAATTAAGAGAGTCATGGCAACCAAGATAATCAAGAAGGAATCAATATCAATGAATTGTTGCTTGAAATATTTAATTTTCCCAAGTTTGATGTAGTCAATGATGAGAGTAAACCAAAGGCTTGGATTCCATGTTTCTTTTGATTAAATCCTATACAAGATTATTAAAAAATCAAATTTTCGACCCTACACCTAGAACATATTACATTTGATTAGTGGCAAATGAAGGAATGTGAATGGGTTGAGAAATTGTAGTGAGAAATAACTACTTGGGATGAATTTGTGACTACCTTTTATTACAACTTTGAGGCTATGCCCAAGAATTTTACTTTTTATCCCTCAAAAATATCAAGCAACAACACTATGACTTAATACCCTAGAGAGTTCTTCCAAACCATCTTGCATGTGCCCTCCATATATATTAATGGGATAAAATAATCTATGTAGGGATTGCCAAAGCCTTAAAAGTTTCTAATCTTGAGGATGCCATCCAATAAAGAGATTCCTATTTAGAGGTTGCTAGAATATACTTTAGAACATTAATTAATACAAAAACCTCCCAAACAACAATGAACTATAGTAAGGGAAATAATTTTCCAAGTAGCAATGGACAATGACACAATGGAGTGTATACGGGTGGTAAAAGAGATGTTGCAACTATTAGTATTGACACTACATTTTATAGGGTCATGAAATTGGTATATTGAAGAAAAATGGGAAAACTTTGACAAAAAATAACAAATATTAACAAGCATAAAGTTGGACCTAAAAAACATATAAAAAACTTGATGACTTGAAAGGCTTTGAGAAATGGAATAATCGAGAGAAATCAAATATTTTTGCAACATTGGTTTAGAGCTCAAAATGACACTTGGTCTTTATGAACTAAGTCATGATTTTTGTGTTATAGATTTAGTAGGAGATGAGTTGTCATGGATGCACAATGGTTGAAGACTTTGACAATTAGAAAATAACTGCTTGGGATGATTTCAAGACCACAATTTACTTGGAGGTTGTTAGAAGCTAATTTAGAACATTATCTTATTTAAATACCTCCCAAGCAACAACGAACTACCCTCAGGGAAATAATTTTCCAAGAAGTAATGGCCAATGACACAATGGAGTGTACAAGGGTGGTAAGAGAAAGTTGCAACTATTTGTATTGACACTATATTCTCTAGGGTCATGAACTCAAGATATTGAAAAAAATGGGGAAAATATTGACAAAATTTAACAAAAAATGGTAAGCATAAAGATGGACCTAAAAATGCCAAAACAATTAGTGACTTGAAAGAATAAAAAAAAATGGAACAATTGGGAGAAATTGGAGATTTTTGTAATAGTGCTTTAGAGATCAAAATTACACTTGGGTAGTTATGAGCTAAGTCTTGAGTTTTATCTTGTAGACTTACTAGGAGATGATGTGGTCATGGGTGTATAATGGTTGAACAATTTGGGAGAATTTCACATGAGTTGGACTAGTTGTACATGAAATAAGAATTAGAGGGCTATAACCCAAGTGCAAACAAGCTCATTTCCACAAACAAAATAATAGAACAACTTTCTAAGGGTGAACTATGTTTCATTCCTTAATGCAATTCCATGAAGGGATTGCATGTCAAGCTAAATATGCACAAACCAACAATAAAATGGGAAGTCCAATAATTGATTGATGAATTTGTAGATGTCTTCAAGGATCAACGTCATGGGATTCCATCTAAAAGGAGACAAGAACACATCATTGTACCAAATTTGGGGTCCAAACCGAATATTATTGTTCCTCCCTACAAGTATCCATATTTATAAGAAGGGTTAAAGAATTATTGGATATGGGTCATATAGTGCCAAGTAATATGTTGTCAAGGAAGAAGGATAACTCCTTTCATATGTGCATGTATTATAGGGAATTGAACAAAAAGAACTTAAAAAATAGAGTCCCCATCCCATGTATAAATGAATGATTGACAAAATTCAACGTGACAAAAATATTTATGAAGAATAATTTTAGATTTGGGTATCACAAGATAAGGTTGAGGCAATGCGACCAATTTAAGACAACCTTTAGAACTCATCATGGCAGTGATGAGTTCAAATCAAGTGATGTCTCATGGTATATCTAATGGACCAACTACATTCCAAGGTATGATGAACTAAATCTTCAAGACATATGTGAGAAATGTTCATTTTATCTTTTTTTCGTGATATTCTCATTTATAGAAAAAATACAAAGAAGCATTTGCACCATTTTTTGAACTAGCCTCCTCTTATCAAAATGAGGCTAACTCACCTAGATTTAGCATTATGGACGAACCATTATAATTTGGTTCCCTTTGCATGAGTAGCAGCTAGTGGGGGGTATAAATTTTGACAAAGTTACCCAAGGATTGCGCATGACCCCAATTGTTGTTGCATGCATAGGTGTGGATCCACAAGCACAAGCACAAGCACTAGTCTTATGTCACTTGGTAAGCTGGCGAGACTTGAACCTTGGTGGATTTTATATTAGAAATCCATTTCCACAAACCAAACAAGCCACCATTGACACATTTGCATCATTTGAAAATCATTTTAGAAATTGTAGGATTTAACTCTCTATTTACAAAATAATTGAAGTGTGAACTTGCAAAGAGTGAACTTGTGTGCCTAGGACACATCATACATGGGGAGAATTAGAATTGACCTGTCTAATATTAATTCCATTGTCGATTGGTCATTCCAAACAATGTGACATGATTGAGAGAATTTAATGAGCTATGAAACTTCCACTCAAAACATATTAAGGGATTTGGAGGCCTCATGGCACCTCTCACTAATCTCACATTTGACTAGTTCAAGTAAACATAAGTAATCGATATTGATTTTCAACATATGAAGAGGTAATGACTTCTAGATTTTTTCTTGCACTCCTATATTTATCACAGTCCTTTATTGTGACATCCCCACTATAATCCCAATTTTAATTTATGCATAATGTAGATATGAATGTGGCTATGGCTAAGCGATGTAATATGCAAATGTATTTTTTGTTTTTAAATAAATAAAATGTGATACCAACTAATTGGGATATGGACAAAGATGAGGGTTGAGTTTTACATAAGAGAAGAGAGTGTACAAGAGGAGTCCAAGGGGGAAATTAATTATGGGTGTTAATTCAACCCATTTTTCCTGAATTTTATTATCATTGAGGATAACTTATAATTTTATTTTTTTTGTGTATGAGAGCCCAATAATTAAATTCATGTAAGAAGGTGGGTGTGAGATTCACATCCCATAGTTATTGGAGAGCATGGGGCTGAAGTACAATAAAACTTTGGGCAAAGTGAGTAGTCAATTGTCTTTGGAAGATAGAGGAAATTCATATGGGTCGTGACAGACAATTTTTACACATTGAGTTTTACATGAACAACAAGAGGAAATCAAGGAAAAAGAGCTTTGGAGATAGAGAAAGAAGGCTAGGTGGATTTAGAGCATGCTAGAATGTTTTGGAGTTCTTTGGAGCTAAATATTGAAGGGCCATAATGACAGACCTGAAGAGTGAACACTTGTGTGAGTTGCACTATAACAACAAGTGTTTGTTGTTGTTGTTGTTAGTTTTTCTGGCATTGAGTTCCCTTGAGTTCCTAGTAGAGATATTCCTAGTTACCCATGCCATAGAGATATCGACATAGAGATATCGATAAAAAAATGGGACGCCTGATGGAATGAGATAAATGAAGGGGTACATTCCTTGGGTTGTGCAGGTCAAGAGGAAAAGAGTTGGAGGAAATTTAGGATAGTTGTAGGAGAATACTAGTGGGTTGTGGGATATTGAGCTATGAGGGGATGGTGAGAGGTGCCCTTTTCTTTGGGATTCCAAGCCCCAGCTCAGGGGTGACTTGCTGTTGAGATTTTGGAACAACAACTCCATGGTTGGGTGGAAATTCCTTCCCAAGCAACTCGTTGCACAACTATTTTAAAAAGATAAGTGTTTATCTATTTTCTTGAGTTAATTTATGAGTTTAATTGTTGTACATTTTACTTTGTGCAAGAGAATGATTTATATGTTGTTGTGATGAAATTGTTAGTTGCATTTACATTTTTAACCAATATGGACAATTGCTTAAGCTTGATTATCATGTTGTTTGTAATTACAGGTTTAAATGTTTTTGTTAATTGATTTTAGTAGTGAAAGTAACATATTCCAGCATGGTTCTCTAATCGTCGCACATGATGGGAATAATTGTCGTGCGTAGTACAAATCATGTTGCATGGGCAATATGGATAGTTTATGTGCATAGTATAAGGGTTGTTGCGTCACGTTTTGTCTCAGTGAAGTTGTGAAATTCATGTCAACTAACATGATATAATTGCATTTGTAGTATCCTTAATCCAATTCTTATGTGAATGTGAAATTAAATAACTTGCTCAATGAGGAATATTATCAAACATATAGAAAACACCTAACACACATAAATGAAGTAGAATAATATGGAATATTATTATGAATGGGAACAACAATACAAATACTTCTAAGGGTTGTAATAATAATTGCAGAACAATACTAGGGTCACAAACTATTGGTTGCTAAGTAACTACATAATCTACTACAAACACACAAGAAACCTGGTATGATTCCAACAAAGAAACCAATACTCTTCCAACCTTCTATTTGTTAGGGTTCTAACCCGCACATAGGTAGATCAATATATTTGGATGTAATAAAGGTCAATATTAATAAGGCCTTTCAATAAAATAGAATAAGGTGGATGTAAGAAGACCTAATGGAAGCTTCCACTTCTAGAAGGATCTTCCTCTAGATGCTTCTCTTGATAGACATATTTAGTATAAATAAGGGTCGAGGGTATGAAAACCCTAGCTTGGAGATTATTGTAACAGAGCATTGCTCGATTGGAGGTTGCCCCCTCGAAGCGGCCTGTGAACATTGCTTTCTGAATCAAAGTGTTATTTCTGTTGTTGTTCTTATATCATTTATGTGTTATTGTGGAGATTATGTTGGATATATTACTATTATTCTTCCATTTCTAGCATTTAATTTCTATTCTGCATATTTATTATATCTGGTATCTTGCAAGTGGTATCAGAGCACTTTCCTTGGCAGAAATTGTGGGAATTTTTTTTCCAGGGTAGAGACGTATTCCAACGTCTTTAAGCCACAGACATATGTTGTTACACGCATAAACCCATGGTTGAGGGATTCATACACGTAGGAAATACAAGTGGTTCTTAAGCACACATCTGTTGGCCACCCTTGTAACCCCTGTTGGTACCCCTTCGAGTGGTAGCGCATCAAACATCACCTGTGTATGGATCAACCTAGATTTACTGAAGCCCTCTTTAGATAAACCTATCATCCGTCGAACTGCTATAGTGTCACTAAGAACAACACTCGAGAAGATACTCTCTAGAACCTGGGTAGTCGGGTAGTACAGCTAAGGGTACAGTCTATCCTCCTTAGTTAGTGCCCTAAGATATTGGGTCGAGTACTACTATTGGACCCCGCACATATATCAAAGATCTATAGCATAGGGCAAACCCTTGTCTGTAGAACCCTTGAATACCTAAGCCTTGGGGGACAGAAACATAAACAAATTAAAACAGACTAGATCTATTGCCGCGCAACTGTGTTCGGGTTGCCAAGTAAATACACATTTCTTTCTGGTTAAGCATTTGGGGGTTTCATCACTACAGTATTCTTCAAACCGGAGTATAACTCCGCAGGTGAAAAAAAAAAAAAAGTCTAGAAATTTTTTCACTATTATTTGAGACCTATTCCATTGGATTCATCTCTCCACCCTTATCACATTCATCCATATCATTTTTTGGAAAACAATTTGACCCCGCCCGCCCCTTTTCAGTTCACCCATCCTCATGGCCCATACCCGTAGCCAAGATCTGGAAACTCACTTCAACACCTTGCAATCAGGTTTCCTCGAAACCCAAAAAGAAGTGAAACAAATCAGTGCTATTGTTGCCTCCATCGATTCGTCCATCAATACAACCATAAATACAACCATGTAGTCCTCAATGGAGGAAGTCAAACAAGAACTGACCACCCAGCTTGAATCTGTCTTTGCATCCCTCTGCACCAAACTGAAGATCCCTACAGATGACCATTTCTCTGAAGCACCTCAAAAGACCAAAGGCAAACATTCCTCCCATTCCCATACCTTTCAGAACCATCACTTTCAACGTGACCTATGCCTTCCGCGGGTGGATGTGAAAAAATTTGATGGGTCGGACCCCATTGGTTGGGTAACCCAAATGGAACATTATTTCTCTTGATACGACATAACAAATGGCTTGGCCAAACTCTGGTATGGTGTTCTCCATCTAGATCAAGAACGTTGGCAATGGTGGCAATGGAGAAAAACTTCCCTTCAAGGGTATATTGCTTGGACCCAATTTGTGACCGAGCTTTATGAATGATTTGACATGGACACCAACCATTTGGGCCATTTGATAAAGTTGAAACAATCAAGAATAGTAGAAGACTTCATAACTACCTTTGAGCGCCTAGCTTTTCGAAGAAAGGACATGACTGATGCTTTCTTTCAAGAGTGTTTTATCAGTGGCCTCAAGGAGGAAATTCGGGCCCATGTCCTCATGGCTTGACCCTCGACTTGGGTGGAGGCTACTAAAAGAGATAAATAAGCACAACAGGTTGTATCATCTCAAAACCAAAACCCCTCCTTTATCCCTCACCCTAAACCCGTCACTCCCACTACTCCCTCTGCCCCATTAAAGATCCAAAAATTGACCAGGGATAAAATGGTTGAACGCCAACTCAAAGGCCTTTGTTATAATTGTGGTGACAAATATTTCTCAGGCCACAAGTGTAAGGAACAAAAGATTTTTATGGCCATCTCTGAGGATATTTCGGAAGAGGATGTTGAAACTCCTCTTGTGTCCGAGTCACTTGAAATCACTAACATAACCCCTCCCTCAGACCCTCCCGAAGTAGAACCCGTCATTTCCCTCAATGCTCTCACTAGCTTTTCTGCTCCCCAAACCCTCAAGTTAATCAGTTACATCAAGCATCGAAAGGTCATCATTCTGGTTGATAGTGGAAGCACCCATAATTTTATTCATCACCGCATTGCCCAAGAAACTCATTGCTACATCCATGTTGTCAACAATCTCCAAATCATGATTGCCAATGGTGGTTCCATGAAATATGGAGGGTGTTGTGAAAATGTGCGTCTCCAAATCGTTGAATACCACCTAAAATCCCATATGTTTGCTATCGACATGGGTGGTTGTGACATTGTGTTGGGTGCAGACTGGCTAAGAACTTTGGGTCCCATTCTCATGGATTTTAAGGCATTAACCATGAAATTCGACCAGGAAGGCCAACAATATAAATTCCAAGGCATCATTGTTGGTTCACCTGAGGTCATTAGTTCCTATCACATGGAAAAGCTGCTCAAAAAAGGTCATTTTGGTGTCATTGCCTAACTCCATGCCATACAAGCAACAGAGACACCCCTGGTGCCGCATGACCTCCAAGTTATCCTTTCTAAACATAAAATGGTATTTTCCACTCCCCAAGGACTCCCTCCTTCCCATGGTGTTCATGATCATTCCATTCCCCTTGTACCCGGAAGCCTTCCTCCCAATATCCGTCCATATCGCCACCCCTTTTCACAAAAAAATGAAATTGAGAAAATGGTCCAGGAACTCCTTAATGCAGGCATTATCCACCCTAGTACGAGCCCTTACTCCTCTCCTATATTCATGGTCCTAAAGAAAGAAGGTTCTTGGAGAATGTGTCCTAATTTCCGTGCCCTCAACAAACTGACCATTAAAGACAAATTTCCCATTCCTGTCATTGATGACATCCTGGATGAATTGAGTGGCACCCAATTCTTTACTAAACTTGATCTTCACTCAGGCTATCACCAGTATGAAAGAGGTAGACATTCCCAAGATGACCTTTCACACTCATGAGGACCACTATGAGGTTTTGGTCATGCCCTTTGGCTTGTGTAATGCCCCCTCCACCTTCCAAAGCCTCATGAATCATGTCTTCCGTCCCTTTCTCCGTCATTTTGTCTTAGTTTTCTTTGATGATATCCTCATCTATAGAAAAACCTGGACAAACCATCTTACTCATGTGGATCAAGTTCTCCATCTCCTCTCCCAGCACCAACTTTTCCTGAAACAGTCTAAATGTGCTTTTGGTGCCTCAGAAGTAGAATACTTGGGTCATCTGGTAAGCAAGGATGGCATCAGGGTGGATCTGAAAAAGATTGAAGCTATGCAAGATTGGCCACACCCAAAGACTCTCAAAAGCTTGCATAGATTTATGGGCTTAACAAGGTATTATTGCAAGTTTGTTAAGAAATACAGAAAGATTGTAGCACCTCTCACTACTCTCCTAAAAAAGAACTCTTTCACTTGGACTCCAGCCACTGCTCAATCTTTTCAAACCTTGAAGATGACCATGTGCACTACTCTGGTTCTGGCCCTTCCTGATTTCACAAAGACCTTTGTGTTGGAATGTGATGCCTCAGGGAAAGGAGTCGGTGTTTTCCTTATGCAAGAGGGTCGACCTTTGGCCTTCACCAGCAGGCAACTGTTTGAAAGGAATCTGGGCAAACCCATTTATGAAAAGGAAATGTTGGCTATTATTCATGTCGTTAATCTGTGGCGCCCTTATCTCTTGGGGCAATGCTTCCAAATTAAGACCGACCATCAAAGCCTCAAGTACTTTATGGAAAAACGCATTTCCTCCCAGGAGCAACAAAAATGGGTGACTAAGCTCTTTGGTTATGATTATGAGATCATTTACAATAAGGGAAAAGGCAATGTAGTGGCGGATGCACTGTCCATAAAATATGAAGAAGAAGGATCCCTTTTTTCTCTTTCCTTCATTGTACCTGATTGGCTCCAAGCTGTGCACCAGGAATGGCTTCAAGATCCCAAAAGTTCGCATCTGATCCAGCAATTGCAGACCAAGGCTCTGGCTCCCCCAGGGTACTCTTGGCTCCAGGATGAGCTTCGATACAAAGGCCGTTTGTATTTAAGTAAACAATCAAATATTAAATCCACGGTACTTTTTGAGCTTCATGCTACACCCACAACGGGGCACTCAAGGTTCACCAAAACATATGACAGTGTCAAGCATTCTTTTTTCTAGGATGTTATGAAACAGGACATCCGTAATTTTGTCGTTGAATGTGAGGTGTGTCAACGCAACAAGGGAGAAACAGTCAAATCTCTGGGCACACTACAACTGCTTCTGATTCCACCTGTTGTTTGGAAGGATATCTCTATGGACTTTATTACCGGCTTACCCAAATCAGGGAATAAATCAGTCATAATGGTGGTTGTCGATCGCCTTTCCAAGTATTCTCATTCATGTGCTCTTCAACACGTATTTACTGCATCCACGGTGGCTCAACTTTTCATGGACTAGGTCTTCAAGCTTCATGGAATTCCACACTCTATTGTTTCTGATCGTGACCCAACTTTCACAAGCAATTTTTGGAAAGAACTGTTTAAGCTCCAGGGCACCCAATTGCATCTCATCACAGCTTATCATCCCTAGATTGATGGTCAAACAGAAGTTGTCAACAAGTGTTTGGAAACATATATGAGATGTTTTGCCTCTGAAAAATAGCATTAGTGGGCTCAATGGCTACCCCTAACCGAATGGTGGTACAACACTTCCTACCATACAACTACTTGCATGACTCCTTTTGAAGCAGTATATGGACATAAGCCACCTTCAGTTCTCTCATACTTACCGGGTACCTCGAAGGTCCAGGCGGTTGACCAAACACTTACAATTCGAGAAGATATTCTTCGCACCCTTAAAGAGAACTTGGTCATGGCACATAATCGCATCAAGCAACAAGCAGATCAAGGTCGCTCTGAACGTCAATTTGCAGAAGGGGACTAGGTGTTTCTGCGACTACAACCATACAGGCAAACTTCCCTCAAGGCTGAGAATTGTCAGAAGATAGTGCCCAAATTTTATGGTCCTTATACAGTTCTCAAGTGTGTGGGACAAGTCACATATTAGTTAGCTCTGCCCAGTCAGTCGAAGCTACATCCCATTTTTCATGTTTCATGCTTAAAGAAGGTTATTACAACTAGGTGCCAAATTCAAACCAACCTTCCCGAGTTAGCTGAAGAAGGATCCATTTGGCTACAACCAGAAGCAGTTTTGGACCAACGTAAGCATCGCCTGCGTCAGAGAACCATCAAGGAAGTGCTAGTCCAGTGGAAAGATACGACTTCAACAGATGCCACTTGGGAACCAGCTACCATTCTGCAGCAGTTTCCACATCTCAATCCTTGAGGACAAGGTTGTTTTTAAGGGGGTGGACATGTAAGGGTCCTAACCCGCACATAGGTAGATCAATATATTCGTATGTAATAAAGGTCAATATTAATAAGGCCTTTCAATAAAATAGAATAAGGCGAATGTAAGAAGACCTAATAGAAGATTCCACTTCTAGAAGGATCTTCCTCTAGATGCTTCTCTTGATAGACATATTTAGTATAAATAAGGGTCGAGGGTATGAAAACCCTAGCTTGGAGATTATTGTAATAGAGCACTACTCGATTGGAGTTTTCCCCCTCGAAGAGGCCTATGAACATTGCTTTCTGAATCAAGGTGTTATTTATGTTGTTGTTCTTATATCATTTCTGTGTTATTATGGAGATTATGTTGGATATATTACTGTTATTTTTCCATTTCTAGCATTTTATTTATGTTCTGCATATTTATTATATCTGGTATCTTGCAATATTGCTCTGCTCTAGTACTGTAGAACACCCTCTCAACTTCACCTCGACCTCCTGGGCCTGATTTTATGTCAGAACCCCACTACAAGGGTCTTCACGGGACACCTTCTAGGTGTCGTGGGGGTACTCGCTATATGAACCCTTCGCGACTTGCGGGTATGCCTCAATGTAATGTCCCCACTTTGGGACATCATTACATTGCAAAGGTTTATGATGACCAGAGTAGCCATATGGATGTTATAGAGAGTACATGGATTATTGAGAGGCATTTTGGGGTCTAGATTGCATCGCTCATCCCATTTCATCATTATGATCCATTCTGCACAGGTTGTCTTTGGTTCCGTTGCATTCCAACGATTTCCATTATTTTGACTATTTTGAGCTATAAGTTAATTAAATTCACTTAAGAGGTCATTTTGGGCACATTACTTGGAGGAACCTGTCAGTGTAATAACTCATTGGAATCGAGAGGAGAAACACTACAGGATGGGATGGTGAGAAGTGACTTTCAATGGCCAGGGAAGCCACAAGGAGAGATAAGGCTCTTTTCAGAGGTAAAAAGGTTAATTAATTAATTAATTAAATATTAATAAAATGAAAGTCACTTTGGAGGGACAAGGTGAGAAAGAATTATAAAGGAAAGGCAAGGGCCTCTATTCATTCATTCATGTATGTTTATTATTTGGATATCTAGCTTCTAGCTAATGGGCCCATCTCTTGGGGTTTTTGAGGGTTTTGACTTAACAAACCCTAGAGGACGATTCAGTGGTGAAATATTCCACCTAGCTTATCCCAAGATTGGTCTCAGGGATGAAATACTCCCCCGCACCATTATAGTCCAGATCTACTCAGTTGTAGGAGGATTCTACACCAGTTGCAGGTGCAAAGAGAGAGAGGGCACACCAATTGTGGGTTTCCAGCAAGAGGGGCACACCATCCATTGAGGAAGGATTCGATCTAGCTGAGGAGAAGATATTTTGGGAATTCCAGGTATTGGGTTTTCCTTCCAGGTGTCATAGTGCCATTATTGGATGCTTCTGGAGGCAATCCTATGGAGGATTGATTTGCATTGAGAGGGGGACGATTTCTTTAAGAGGAGGGTGCATCATTCTTTGAAGGGTAGCTAGATCTAAGGGTCTAGCAGGTATTTTTCCTAGTTGAGCACTTGGGTTTTCATTGTCGTGCCCTGATCTATCATTCTAGTGGATTGGTGGATATGTTGGAGGTCTCTAGGAGAGAGGCTGAATTATCTAGGGTTTTAGGCATCCAGGGGGGGACACCATTCCTTGGAGGAGATTCAGATCCATAGGGTTTGAGAGGGACCTTGGATATTTTAGCACCTGGGTTGTTCTTGCGTTCACCCGATCTACTGTTTGGTATGTTTAACGGGGTGATTGGACATATTTGACAGTAGGGCCGAATTGTTGAGGCTATTCAAGGTTTTATCAGGGCATGGCATTTTCCATCTTGGGGGTTTGGTACTTCATATGGCCCAGATCTACGTTGGCATTAGTATTCATGGTGTATACATCCTTTGGAGGCTTGGCATCTTCTATTGGATAATTTTGTAGAAGCTTCTATTGTCTTATTAGATCCATCTGTTGATCATTCCAGATCAACATCTTCATTGTATCAGGTTCCCTTACTATTATAAATAAAATCAGATCTGAAGTGTTTTGGCTTGTCTATCATCTTGTTGATATTGCATATGGTTGAGGTATGTTACATTACTTATATTCTTATATATTTCTGCAAACACACATATAACACATCAGTAAACCCTAAGCGCAACCTAAATGTTCACAGTAAGCAAAATGTTTGATGAAATGCCACAAACAAAAAAAGTTTAAAAGACACCTAAAACCATGATGTTCCTTGCATGTTGGCTTGGGAACATTACTGTGGTATCAGAGCTTAGATTCCTGCCAGCCAGAGGGAATTAGAACATGCATGCAAAGCCACAGAGGGGTCTTCCATAAGGAGAAATGGACTTTGAGATAACATGCTTGGAGATAATATATTCTAGCCTTAGCAAGGAAACTAGGGCCCAAATAACCTTCCCACAGTATGCAGCCTTAAGAAATCACAATTGGAGTGAAGAGGATGTTTTACATTGGATCATTGTAGTAGAGGAAAAGAGAGTAGAAACAACTAGATGGTTGGAAGAATAGAGGAACCCCACACCCATTAGGAGCACACAGCTTTGCTACAGTTGCAAGGTGCCTTGGGAACCACATCATAGGTGTAGGGGTAACAATCATGAGAAAATTATTGAGGCACACTATGACAATGATGATGAGGTGTGTGAGGATGGAGTGATAGATGCTAATTTGGAGCAGTCTGATGATGACAGTGACTCTTTCACAGAGGCTAGTGATAGTGACTCTACCACAGAGGCTAGTGATTCTTGCATGCTTGAGGAGGATAGTGACCCTTGCACATTGGAGGAGCAATGGGATGGACAGGATGATAACACTTATGCTTCATCAGTCATATCACATATTGTTGATGACCTTACACCTCAAGAGAGTGGTGACACTAGTTAGGAATCACACGTGTTAGCACCTATAGATGACCAAATTCCTAGGGTGGCTGTGACACATTTGTCATCTCTCTAGACACCTATGACAACCACATCATATGAGGATAACAATAGCATAGAGGAGCCATACATGAGGGATGCACACCTTGGTCATGTAGACCCACATATCCAGGAGGAGATACAAGATGTACAGACAGTTGAACTTACAGATACAGATCATCATGAGGAGATTGAGTCACGGATTTTGGAGATTCCATTAGTTGACCAGATTGGGGAGACTGACAGGTTGATGGAGCACTTAATTCTAGGATCGACCTGCATTGATGAGGATGCACTCTTTATTGGTCAGGACGACCATAACACGTTTATGGACACATCTATATGGGATCCAGACACAGATGATAGTAGAAGGGTGAGTTCTCAGGAGGATATGGCTGCTCATACAGGATACAGTGTGATGCAAAGGGAGCTAGTAGTTGAGGATGATACCTAGTCGCATATAGGAGATCCCAATAGCATAGTAGATAGTGGGCAACTCAACACTTTATCTTCTGTAGAGAGTGTTGTTGAGGATTTTAGTGATGGAACTAGAAGTGAGAGGAATGAGGTGGTACTTCAACATGACTATGATCAGGAGTCACACCACTTAGCAGGACAATTGAGAGTTAGTGAGGCTATGATCATGAAAACCACTAGACGTTTTGATGACACACACTGATTGTCGATCAATGTTGGAGAGCATCATGGGCACATGGCAGTTCAGACGGGGGATTTTCCATGGATGATTTTCATACTCTCAGGGAGAGAGTATCTATGATGATGACCAACTACCAACAGTTGTTGACTGACAGGGGCTACCTATTGAGGATTGGTGAGATGTATCATGAGGCTCTGAGGGAGCAGCAGTTGGAGGTGGACAGACTTAATCAGGAGTTGGAGAGAACTCGAGGATTCTTGAGAGGCACACAGACATCCCTTCAAGAATCAAATTCTAGGTCAGATGATCCTCTTGAGGAGATTCATCAGAGATCCACTTCATATTCCTAGTGGACACTCAGATATATCATTCAGTCATGTTGCTAGGAGATGTTGGTGATATAGTCGAGGAGAACCAGTTGATGGAGGACACTTCCATTTGTGTTCCGAGAGTGGTTGACCTCCATGTAAAGGTTGATCCAACAGTACACCTAGGATCTATGATGCATCATGAGTCTACAGGAGGTGATGTGAGTATGCAGGGGAATACAGTGAGTAATGATAGTTCACCGAGACATGTTGAGATATCCAGTCATATTTAGATAGATGTATGGGATTGCAGGGAGGAGACACACATAGGGGAGTATGCATATTTCACTCTTTTGCAGCAGCCCATAGTTATGAGAGATCACCTTCATCGTATCAACAGTTGCATGAGGAGAGATAGATAGTGGCATAGGGCATGGAGAGTGACTAGGCCGAGACCACCTGACAAGAGTACTCTTATGACATCCATAATGATAGAGGTGGATCGTCATAGGAAGCCTGCTAAGACTTGGTGTGTGATGGTGAGAACCATAGGCCAGAGGATAGAAGATGAGTGCAGGGGGCTTCCGAAAGTGATCAGTGTGACACATGAGGACTTAGAGGAGATTGGAAGTGATAAAATTCCAATTTTTCCATGGGATCTGGGTGTTCATTTCTCTTTCAGGATGTTCTACTACATGATGACCCAGGTTGCGCCATAGAGACACATATGCCACCATGGGTTGGTTTAGAGTGGGCCTGCAGGTATTTTTCCGATGCAGCGAGGCAAATTTTCACTCTTGATCATCATGATCGTACATGGAGATGGTTGGGCAGGTAATCCTTCCACATATATTTTTTCACAAATGCAGTTTCTAGACAACAGGTATAATAGCCACAGACACTTCAACGTGAGGATCCAGGAGTGGAGGATCAAGTATATATATAGGGAGTAGACAGGCAGGGTCAGCATAGTGCAGTTCCAGCAGGGTGATCTTCAATAGAGTCTAGCATGGGATCCATGGATTGCAGGGTTGATCATTTCACTAACTAATAGGGATGAGTGGACTGTTGCAGGGGAAATTTGTTTTGACTCTCCATTGAGCTTTAGTGTTAAGGAGAGCACAACTCTTGAGGGTGTCTCACGAAGGTCTTACAGTACCTCATTATGGAATCAGCATGCATATTTGATGGAGGCCATGCTGATCATGGTAGTGTCTTGGAGGATGGACTCATTCTAGGATGAGGCCATGGGTCAAGAGCAGGAGATTCACAAAGTTGATATCTTTCAGGACTATGCTTCACAGAATATGGCAGTTCACTTCCTGATATGGGATCCAGGGGGTGGAGTGTATGGTTGTTCATCTTTGGGTGGGTTATATGGTGTGTCCTATAGGTGGACATGGGTTCCTAGTATTATGCATGAGGGGATTTGGTTATTTCTTGAGGACAAGCAATTTTCTAGTAGGGAGGACTGTAATGTCCCCACTTTGGGACATCATTACATTGCAGAGGTTTATGATGACCAGAGTAACCAGGTGGATGTTATAGAGAGTACAAAGATTATTGAGAGGAATTTTGGGGTCCGACTTGCATTGATCATCCCATTTCATCATTATGATCCATTTCATACAGGTTGTCTTTGGTTCCATTGCATTATGACAATTTCCATGATTTTGACTATTTTGAGCTATAAGTTAATTAAATTCACTGATGAGGTCATTTTGGGCACATTACTTGGAGGAACCTCTCAGTGTAATAGCTCATTGGAATTGGGATGAGAAACCTTACAGGATGGGATGGTGAGAAGTGACTTTCAGTGGCCAGGGAAGCCACACAGATAGATAAGGTGATTTTCAGAGGTAAAAAGGTTAATTAATTAATTAAATATTAATAAAATGAATGTCACTTTGGAGGGACAAGATGAGCAAGAAGTATAAATGAAAGGCAATGAACTCTATTCATTCATTCATGTATGTTTATTATTTGGATATCTGGCTTCTAGATAGAGGGCCCATCTCTTGGGGGTTTTGAGGGTTTTGACTTAACAAACCCTAGAGGATGATTCGGCGGTGAAAGATTCCACCTAGCTTGTCCCAAGCTTGGTCTCGGGGATGAAATACTCCCCCACACCATTATAGTCCATATCTACTCAGTTGCAGGAGGATTCTACACCAGTTGCAGGTGCAAGGAGAGAGAGGGCACACCAGTTGTGGGTTTCCAGAAAGAGGGGCACACCATCCATTGATGGAGGATTCGATCTAGCTAAGGAGAAGAGATTTTGGGAATTACAGGCATTGGGTTTTCCTTGCAAGTGCCATAGCGCCATTATTGGATGCTTTCGGAGGCAATCCCATGGAGGATTGATTTGCATTAAGAGGGGGATGATTTCCCTAAGAGGAGGGCACACCATTCTTTGGAGGGTGGCTATATCTAAGGTTCTAGCAGGTATTTTTCCTACTTGAGCACTTGGGTTTTCATTGTCGTGCCCCGATCTATCATTCTAGTGGATTGGTAGAGTTGTTGGAGGTATCTAGGAGAGAGGCTGAATTATCTAGGGTTTCATGCATCCAGGGGGTGCACCATTCCTTGGAGGAGATTCAGATCCATAGGGTTTGAGAGGGACCTTGGAGATTTGAGCACCTGGGTTGTTCTTGCCTTCACTCGATCTATTTTTTGGCATGTTTATTGGGGTGATTGGACATATTTGACAATAGGGCCGAATTGTTGAGTCTATTCAGGGTTCCAACAGGGCATGACATATTCCATCTTGGGGGTTCGGTGCTTCATACAACCCAGATCTACCTTGGCATTGGTCTTCATGGTGTATTCAGCCTTTGGAGGCTTGGCATATTCTATTGGAGCATTTTGTAGCAACTTCTATTGCATTATTAGAGCCATCTTTTGAGCATTCCAGATCGGCATCTTCATTGTAACAGGTTCCCTTACTATTATGAATAAAATCAGATCTGAATTTTTTTGGTTTGTCTGTTATCTTGTTGATATTGCATATGGTTGAGGTATGTTACATTGGTTATATTCTTATCTGTTGCTGCAAACACACATATAACACATCAGTAAACCCTAAGCGCAACCTAAATGTTCACAGTAAGAAAAATGTTTGATGAAATGCCACAACCAAAAAAAGTTTAAAAGACACCCAAAACCGTGATGTTACTTGCATCTTGGCTTGGGAACATTACACTCAAAAGACCTTGTTGTGAAACCCTTAGCACTCGATGATACTACTGGTTATCTCCTCATAGATCGACTACTGAAACTTCATGTATCGATTGGTATACTTAAATATATCTTCAGAAATTTCCACAATGAACCCAAGAAATACTCCAAATGAATTCTCTTTGTTTAGCTAGGGTGGGTATTGCACCATAGAAACTAAACCTGTAATGGAAGGGTTTTTCCCAAACCCCAATGAAAATGTTGGCTACAAGAGCACTCAATAAGATATCAAATCATAATTCCAAGAAGGTAGGCTATCCCTTCTATTTATTCTTCTTCTTCGATTCTTCTAGATCTTCCATGTTTGACCCAATCAAACCCTTACTTTATAAAAATATAATTGTTTATTTTATTTAATATATCTTTAGGGTTTGATGCCTTGATTCCCCTTTTCTTTGTTGACTATATCCTATGAGAGTTGTGTAGCCTAATGAGACATCAATTGGAGGGGGGCATTATAGTCCTCCCTTCCCAAAATTGCTTGTCCTCAAGCAATTCTAGATCAGGGTGCTATAAACTCTGTTCACCATCCCATGTAGCATCTTTTGTAGGAAACCCCTTCCATATGAACAGGTACTCTCGAATGACTCTGCTCCTCAGTCTTCGTTCCATTACATAAAAAATCCTCTTGGGTGCCAAAACCAATTGTCCTTCCTCATCTAGCAGAGGAAGATCTATCGAAGAGGTGACTTGTTGGCCCAATGCTTTTTTAGGCATGACACATGGAAGGTGTTGTGGATTCTGCTTCCCTCTAGTATCTCCAACTCATATACCACCTCCCCAATTCTCTTGATCACTTTGTAGGTCCTGTAAGAACAAAGTTTCAAGTTATATTCACGACTCTTCTTTAGTGAGGACTTTCGATAAGGATGTAGCCAGAGAAAGACTAGGTCCCCGACCTCAAAAATTCATTCCATTAGGTGCTTGTATGCACACATATTCTGTTGGTTCTTAGCAACCTATAAAATCTCATTTAGGATCCGCAAAATGACCCAACTTTCCTGCAACCAGTCTTTGGCCTTGGGAGCCATGCTCTCTCCAAACGCGAAATCTACAAATGATGGGGAATCATAGCCATATAGTGACCCGAATGGATTCATCCTGATGGAAATGTGATGAGTGGTGTTGTAATAGTGCTCCCCGATATGAAACCCTTTTATCCATGCTCATTGTTGTCTTGACACATGGTTTCTTAAGTACCCGTCTACCCATTTATTCACTATCTCAGTCTGCCCATATGTCTGGGGGTGATAACTAGTATTAGGTGTCAAATCTATCCCAGATGACCTGAATAGCTCTTGCCAAAATGCACTAAGAAACCTGTTATCCCAGTCACTGACTATGTTCTTTGGAAGACCATGGAGTTTGAATACTTCCCCGAAGAAAAGATCTTCCACCTGAGATGCATTGTATTCTGAAGGAATAAAAAAGAATTGTGCATATTTAGTCAACCTATCCACCACTGTGTAGATACAGTCCTTTCCTTGGACCCTTGGTAACCCTATAATGAAGTCCATGGAAATTTATTTCCCATTTCCTCTCTGGTATAGGTAGTGGCTAGAGTAAACATGTTGGGTGTGTCATCTCTGACTTTTTTTGCTGACAAGACATGCACTCCCTCATGTACCGTATTACATCCCCCTTGATACCCTTCCATGATAATCTCTCTCTTACATGTTTATAAGTATTCAAGTATCTTGGGTGGCCAGCTAAAGGGGTGTGATGAACTACCCTCAATCTCTTATGCTTGAGCATGGACTCAAGGACAAGATAGATCCTCTCCTTGTAGTAGATGATGTCATCCACTACTTTGTACCTGTCATCCTAGTTGGCTCCCTCCATCAACTCACAAGATAATGTATTTTTGGAATATTCCACCAAGAGGGTAGACTTCCAATCTGTTGAGACCTCGGGAAGGGAGAAAATTGTAGGCTTCCTGGAAAGGTTGTCAGAAACTATATTCTTCTTGCCCTTAACATATTCAATATCAAAGTCATAGTCTTGTAATTTCTCACTCACTTTTGTTGTCTCTCGCTCAAGTCCTTCTGTTCCAAAAAATGCTTCAATATGTTGTTTTCAGCCTTGTTGAGATCAATTCTTTCTTCCAAAATTCCCCTCCCCTTTTCTATTTTCCCAACTTCTTTTTTCCATTTGTTTTTCCCTATTCTATACTTACCCAAATTCCCCTTTTCTTTTCTCCCTTCTATTCTCCCTTTCTAGTTACTATACTTAGTCATTTTTCCAAAATTGCGGGTTGGAAGACTCGTGGATCCTCATCTCCATCCACACTCTCACATCATGAGTCCGACCGGTTGCTACATTATTCTATACTTAGTCATTTCTGCAGTCGTGAGTTCCTAGGTTGGCAGGTTTCAAGCTTTCATATCCCTTGTTCTGTGGCATACATTTTTTACCCAAATGATTTGCGATCTACATTTTGACCATTGGACTCCCTGAGCTCCTAAGTATCTCATCTATCCTATATTGAGTCTGACCGATTTCATTACAACACTTAGACAATTCTCAACCTACTGCAACAGTGGGTTGGTGGGTTCACAAAAGTCCCAAATGTTATTTTCTCTTGTCTGTCCCTGCCACCTTTGCGCTTTTCCCAATACGCATTTAGTATGTTTTAATTCTAATAACTCATCATGCAAGTCCCATAAAAATTGTCATTAATAAACAAAGGGCTCGAGGATATTTCTTATTAAACCACATTAAAACATGATTTGTGGAATATTATATTATATCTCTCAAGCGCTCATTTCAAATATTATTTGGATCAAAAGAACGCCCTCGTCAACTTATGGCACCAATAGCTCGACAACAGTTATGTGGAGATACTTTGAACATTTTTCGATGACAAGACCATAACTTTAAGTGGTCTAGAGAGTATTCTTATTATTCATCCTCTCTACTCAAAAGGAAGTAATTTGGACATCCATAATTGCTCAAGCATGTTGTGTTCCTAAATTATTTGACTGCAAGGAACTAGTTTCCTGGTGCGTTGAGAAGTATAAACCAAATCTACAGATGATTCGACTCCAAGACCATTCGCTCGTCTCTCTTTCGCCTCAAGTGTTCCGTAAAATTTTGAAACTCCCAGAGCCAACACTCACCTTCAAAGGTGAAGATTGCAGGGACTTCTTGAAAAAACATGACAACGGCCTGGATCTCTTACCTGAATTCTTGGAGAATCCTACGTCCTTCCTTAAATATATTACCAGATTGCAGGTCAACTTGTTCAAGAACCCCATTCGGAAAATTTCCTAGTTATTTAATAGAGTTACGGGCCAATAAAATATTGCCAATATTTCCCGCATGATTATTTATATCTTATATTTCACTATCAATTTCCTAAATTATCTATATGAAAGAAGGTTAATTGTGAATTTGACCCTATGACCTTTTGGTACCAAGATTTATGGAGGCACAAATCTTCCTTGCAATTTTATGAAGTTTTCAATGAATTTTTCTCGATTCTTAAAGGATTGTTTTTTGGAAAAGATACCCCAATAATATCCGCTCAGGATAGTAAATTCCTAGATAAAAAGGGGACTTTGCAGCAAATGGAAAATTACAATGTCATCATGATTTTCGGTTGTAAGGAAAATACCTCCTTTATTCCATACCATATATCTAACAAAATGTTTGTTATAGAAGTTGCAAGGAAATATAACTTCTGGTTGCACTTTTTCATGAAAAATGAAAAAAATAAATTCATACCTTTGCCTTGGAAAATTGTGGATTTTTTATTCAAAAGTATGAACAAAATTGATGAATTTGCAAAGCACTTACATAGATTGAATCTCAAGTATGCTGAAAATATTATAGGGTTTGACCCTAACAAAATATTTGTGGAACATATGTTAACAATGGGTTTTAGCAATTCATTTATCCACAATATTCTAGGAGAAGAAGAAGATAATAACCTGGGCAATCCTACCCACACCTTTGGCAACTTAGAGACGATACTCAATACCAATGAATTGTACAAACAGAGAGGAAAGGGTCCTAAGGAGAAGAGTTTCCAGTCCCCAACTGCTACTCCTAATACTACAACACCTCAAATCAGTGCTCCAGTGGCCCACCCATCTACAAAAGTAATCAACAGTAGTCCAGGTGGAGGAGGAGACAAGAACCCCCCTCCAGGAAATATTGAAAGCTCACATAAACTCCCTTTGAGGAAGAAGACGAAGAATATTGTGCAAGAGGAATAAGAGCATCACATCTAAAGTGACATCAATAGATTCTCCCTCAAAGATATGGAGCTCAAGGCTGACATTGAGAAAATGTTTCCTAACATTGATCATCCAGGAGGCATGGCCCACCAGAATCAGTTGTTGGAAATTGTTGAGAATAAGATATTTGATGAAGAAGAACCATTTGTATTTCAAAGCGTTGTCTTTGACAACGATTCAAAGAAATTAATTATTGAGAAGAATTATGTAAAGAATAAAAATAGGAAATCTCGTTCAGAGGTTAACCTAATAAATATGTGGCCTTCCCAGATTTCCAGAATCCATAAAGCAACTAGCGATGCATTGGACGACTCCATTAGTGGTCTCAAAGCAGAAAATATAAAGTTAAAGGAAAGGATTAAGGAACTGGGAGATACCTTGATGCCTCTTCCACTCCTTTCCATCCCTTTGTAAATTGTCGAACCCACCACACCTGCAACCAAATTAAAAGGATCCTCAATCTTACTCACATCAGCTAGGATCTATGTGGAGAAAAATATCAAGAAAAGAATGGCATTGATTACAGAAGCTTGGAAAATTTCAAAGAACATAATTTATTTTGGCTTGAGGGCGCATGCCTTCCATGAGTATTTACAGGTCGACCTAAAAAATGAATAAGGTTTCTATCTTGATGCCATGGTACCCTTTGGTATTAAAGTTTCCAACATGTCAGAGCTAAAGAGAAGAGAGGAGGACCTTCCCTCTCTAAGTAGGATCAAGCAGTTGAATGCTTGCTCGAATGAAAAAATATAGAACTTGAACAACATCTTTCAAGCGTGCAGCCAAGACATAACAAGGAGAGAAGAGTTATTCAAAAGTCTCATAAAGGTGGAACTAGCTGGAAACACTAACGAAGTCCAATATTCCAAGTTCATCCTCAACTCATTGTTCCTAACAAAACAACAGTTCGATGAGAAATTTGATATTTTGAAAGGATTGTCAATTGAAAAAATCTATGGTATAATTGAATATGATGAGAACGCCATAGATAACTAGCTAGTGGACTACTCCGTAAGAAATCGGGATATGAAGCATTACATGGAATTTCCCTTGATCTTCGAGACTTGTCGGGTGAGTTTTTCAAAATTAAAATCCGACATGAAATCAACGTGGCACCTATGAAACGTTACATCGAAGAATGGTTCAAGAAGGATATCGATAAACTCACAAATGAAGGGAAAGAAGCAGTTGAGACGGTTCATGTAACCGTTGATGAAAACAATAAAATGAAATCAATGAGCAAATGAACACATGAGAGACCATCATAATATTCTTATGCCGATCACATCCTTCTTTTCTTTATCAAGTTCTTCATCGAGTTATTCCACCTCTTTCACTAGAAAGGTTTAACTGAAGACTGATAACTCCTTTTTTTCTTCTTACCAGGTCTTGTTGATCCTTCAACCACCCACCGTCTTCCTTCTGGAATATTATTTATTGTATTTACTCGATTTATGTTCCGCAGGAGCCCCAATCCCAGTATTTAAGACAAACACATTTACAATTTCAAAGAATATGTAACAGAATATATATTTTTGGAAATTTCAAGAGAACTGCTTTGGGAACAATCTCGATTGTTCTTTGTAACCATGTTTTCAGAATATAAAGTATTTGAGGTTGATCTATCATTATATTTATTTGAGCGGCCCATGTATCCACTCTGTTAAAGTTCTCTTATGCATGCAGATCATCTTATTTTTATTTTATGTGATCATAAATCTTTATCCTAAACTATGATGGATGTGAGGAAATTTTTCTTATTTTCTTTAAATGTATGAAATGTATAATTCTTGGTCCTTTCTCATGAACTTTCTTTAAAAAGAAAAAGAAAACAATTTCCTTTTATTTTCTTGTAATATTTATGTTTCTTTGAATTACTACAACGAACTTTTGTCAAGTCCCACATTTTAAATATTTGAAAATCTCAAGAAAATCTAAAGAGGAGTACCACCTCTATAAAAATGCAGGGGGATTTACATCTTCACGAGTTTGTCGTTTCAGTCCTAACGGATTCAAGCGTCAACATTTTTGGCGACCATACTGGGGAATTGAACTAAAATTTGGAACTTGGTCCAACATTTTTGAAAGAATATATGACTTTTCCCTAGGGTAATCATCCCCATTTGGAAATTGGATTGAATAATCAACGAAACATTTTACATTAGTTGTACAATCTGGTAATAACAATAATCGAGACTTGAGAAGAGTTAGAAAGATCCTGGAAAATATTAGTCCAAGAAGAAGAAAGATAAATCATTCAAAGACAAAGGAGAGAGGAACTACAAGACCGAAGAAATCAAAGGCTAGCTAGAGCAGCACAAGAACAAGGTTGGTATTGAAGCTAGATGAATACAAGGGACCCATTACCAGAAGTAAAAGTAAGAAAATATTTATTCTTAGAAGTGAAAATACTAGCCCCGAAGTCTCGCCAGACATGGAAGAAAGAAACGAACAACCTCGAGACGAGCATCATGAGGAGAGGCAAGGAGGTGGAAGAGATGTTGTAAGAAATCAAGGAAACCCAGGATTTGAAAATCGAAGGAGGGTAAGAGATTCCCCTTTAAATATTATTGGTGAGAAACATGATCTCCTTGTTCTCCCTAAGGGCACCTCAAAGGAATTTTTTGGAGACGGAGCAATCGATGCAAAGAGGCATATGCACTTATTTATTGATGTTTGTGATTTTCACCGTGTTGAGTATGACGATGTCATGGTAAGGTTGTTTTTGCAAACCTTATGAGGAAGAGCATATGAATGGTATACAACATTTCCCAGTAGATCAATTCTCTCATTTAATGACCTCAAAGCTATGTTCCTAACTATGTTTTCCCCTCCAATTACTTACCATATCCTTCTCACTGATTTCACCTAGATTGGTTTGAGGAAGAATGAAGGGATATGAGATTTTAATCTCAGGTTCAATAAAACCTTGAATAGGATCCGAGAAGATAAAATACCAAATGACCCAGTCATTCTAGGTTGTTATAAGAATTAAATTCCCTTGAATGTAAAATATGCTATCAGAACATCCTAAATGGATACTTTGGAGGAGGCAATGACTAAAGCCACTGAGATGGAAGAAATTATGATTGAAACAGGTTCTGACCTCAACATTATACTGGGAAGAGTACAAAGGGAGCTGGGAGGATTAAATATTGATAATAAAGGATCTTCCAGTTCAATAAAGAATGAATAATTCAAGCCTCGACCAACTCAAAACCAAACGATGGGAGGAGGATTTTTCAAGGGAACCATACCTAATGTAAAGTTTGACCCTATGGCAGCACAAGAAAATAAGAAAAGAATTGAAATTTCATAGATGATTATAACCATCAAGCAAATTCATAACAAGATAACCAGGCTAAGGAGGGGAGATAATTACATGCCAAATCCAAGAATGCCAATCCCAGAACAAAGAAGGAACCCTCCCCAAGAAAACAGAGTGAGGTTTGAAAACATGGATAATCCGCAAAGACCAAGGGTTCCCATAAAGACTACTCCAAATGCGGTTGTCTTTGATGATGTCTATGATGAGTAATTAATTGAGGAAGATAATTATTACTCACCTAATGAAAGCTCTGAAACTGGGTAGATGGACAGATGCCAAACGTCCATGTATATATTTGAATAGGGAAACAACGATCCCAACTCTCAAGAAAACATAGCCCAGACAAGAGGATTTGTAAATAGACCAAAAAATAAAGGCAATTCTGATAAAGAGAACCAAAAAGAAAAAGAAAAAGAAAAAGAAATGAGAAAGTGATAGATAATGTTAGAGGTAAAAGGAAACACATGACATCAAAATCGACTCAAATGACATATAATGTTGTAGAGGATTTGAGTAAATTAAGGATAACCCTGTCCTTTACGGAAGTGGTGAAGATTCCCCAGCAAAGAAAAAACATTTTGAAGTTGTTGGATGATCCATCTGAAAGAGCAGAAGTTGTTGTTACCAGTCCAAAACAAATCCCTAGCTAGTCAACTGCCAAGTTGAGAGGTAAAATTCCTCCCTTTTACATTTCTATTGAAAATCATGATGTTGCACTGCATAATTTTTTAGTTGACATTGGTGTGATGAACAATATCATGCCACTAGTGGTCATGGAGGAATTGGGCATGAGTTGCACCAAGTATTATGAAACCGGTGAAAGTATATGTGCAATTGATTCTAGAAAAGTGCCAGATTATGGAGAAATCAAGGACTTTTATGCTTGGATTATAGAAGCCCCCCATATCATTACAATTTTCAATATTATTGTGGTATGCCTTCATTCGACATATGGATTTGTGCTGGGAAGAGACTGGACATATATGATAGGAGGATATGTAATGAACGATGGAAGTTGTATGATGCTGCCTGTTGGCGACAGAAGTCACTCCTGGATTGCTATCAGGAGCAGAGCCCGACGCCCATCAGTTTGTGTCACAATTGTTCATAGATGGGTGATCAAATGGAAGGAAACTCTAAACAATAGTGTCCAACTCTGAAAACAGGCCAGGCATGCATGAGCAAGTGAGTTCTTGTGTAAACTTTAGACAGTGAGCTGTAGTAAAGGGTGAACAGGTGGAAGACTTATGGAGAAGAGTGCGAAGGTCTGTTATAAACAGCAAGTTCCTAACAGACTGTAGAAGAAAGCATCCCAACACAAGGTCTTCTTGCATTCGAATACAGAGCAC
>ML828824.1:0-14927 GCA_009831015.1 Picea engelmannii
GACTTTAGAATATTTCATATAAAAACTTTGTCATGTCAAGTCTATTTTTCCCGTGTCTTAATTTTATTGACTATTTTGTTTGTAACATAGATTATTTTTTCCTTTATCAAAGGTCATCGAAATTTAAGGAGGTCCCTTCTGGAATACCTCTTTCCAAATGATGTCTACTCCCTCTAGTGTTGCATCCATGTCGATATCCTCTTTTCCCCTTGTCGGTATTTCTTGTTGTTTTCTCTTAGTCAGAGTATGCTTTGTTGGGGTGCCTCCTTCCATGTCTAAATTTGAGACAAATGGAATTGAATAGAGGGTCTCTTCTCTTTCTTCTTCATGTTATTCATTAGTCAAGGGTGTTAGAATGGTTGATTTGTCTCTCAACAACTCTGGTGGGATCAAAGTTTCAAACCCCAATTATCTGTCGAGTTCCTGAAAGATTTAAAACTTCACTGGCTCGTACTCTAGTTCTTCTAGTGGAACCCCCCCACTTAATCCACACCAGAGATTGGTGGTGTCAATAATTAGTTGTATGTGGGAACTTCATGGTAAATCATGAGATAATTTTTTCTCAACTCTCCACTTGTGTGATACATTCTTCAAAATGTTTACCCAATTTTTAAACATTACCCAATTTTTCTCAACTCTCCACATGTCTTAATTTTATTGACTATTTTGTTTGTAACATAGATTATTTTTTCCTTTATCAAAGGGTCATCGAAATTTAAGGAGGTCCCTTCTGGAATACCTCTTTACAAATGATGTCTACTCCCTCTAGTGTTGCATCCATGTCGATATCCTCTTTTCCCCTTGTTGGTATTTCTTGTTGTTTTCTCTTAGTCAAAGTATGATTTGTCGGGGTGCCTCCTTCCATGTCTAAATTTGAGACAAATGGAATTGAATAGAGGGTCTCTTCTCTTTCTTCTTCATGTTATTCATTAGTCAAGGGTGTTAGAATGGTTGATTTGTCGCTCAACATCTCTGGTGGGATCTAAGTTTCAAACCCCAATTATCTGTCGAGTTCCTGAAAGATTTGAAACTTCACTGGCTCGTACTCTAGTTCTTCTAGTGGAACCCCCCCACTTAATCCACACCAGAGATTTGTGGTGTCAATAATTAGTTGTATGTGGGAACTTCATGGTAAATCATGAAATAATTTTTTCTCAACTCTCCACTTGTGTGATACATTCTTCAAAATGTTTGCCCAATTTTTAAACATTACCTCGACTGGAGGGGATTCTGATGATACGACTGAGGTCGATGATTTTTTTTTGTAGTTTTCTATGGTCAATATATGTCTTAAAGTGAATGAATGTTACCTGACTAGGTTGTCTTAGATCATGGTGAGCCAAATTAGCAAGGATGGAAACTTGATGGCCCAATCATTTTCTTGACAATTCTTGCAATTTATTTTGTTCAGTGCAGCTAAGTGATATGCCCAATCGAACTACACCCCCAACTAAATAATTTTTCCAATGGGTTCCAACATTGTGAGCTTCACATATGAATCTTGACCTGCAACTCTGAAGTGCAACACGATTATTATACATTTCCATTTTCCCCTAAGGTCAGTTACTTGGTTAATTAATAGACCCTTTGAATTTTTCGTTGAGGTTCCCCCTTTGAGGAACTTAATCCAATCGTTAGAATTTAAGGTTTTGGGGATAGGAGTACCCCCATGTGGGTTTTTGGTGACCCTATGTATCATCCCTCTAGTAATGTCAACTGTAAATTTTAATCATAGGTTCCCATTATGATATCGACTCACCAAGAAATTTACGGCTTCCTCTTTCCAGCCGTCGAACTCTGCACCCTGTGGTGTGCCCAAGAAGTGTCAGATCCCTGCCTACTCTAAGAAAAATATTTCATTCTTCTAGGTGTCGGCTTCCATTCCCCATGCAGTGAAATTATTCTAGTGTTCTGACCAATCAATTTCTTCTATTATAGTCCTGTGGATATTTTCCATGCAGGCTTCCAGCTCGGTTGCACCTTCTCTATCAAATTTGGATTTTGTTCTTGGTTCAACCAATGAATCTACAACCTAGCCTCACATCCTTGGCATGTATATGGATTCTTATTGGTCATTTTGAGGTTACATATCTTGAAATTCTAGAGTCAAATGCGCAGTTTCAGTTTCTATGCTTTGATTACATAGGTTCTTTGGTGTGAATAATAGTGAGATGAAATTGTATGCATTGTCTATATTTATAGGCAGGCGGTGTATTGGGGACTTAATTCGTTCAATAGTGTAATTAATTCACATTCCTTGATAGTAATGTTGGGATTAATTACTTGTTTGTATGAAAGGACAACTATGTTGATGGAAATATTGCAGTTGAACTTGTCCCGTGCGACATTAATTGTGTTAATGTACTCCCAATGGCCAACTTATTTGACTAAGTTGATTTTTTTTTCTCAAGGAGTGCATACAACATGATCATTTTATTTTATTTTATTCTCTTGTTGTTGGTCCTTGACCAAGTTTTGGGAGATCCTTGGTCAAGTTTGACCTATTTTGGGACTTCGACAGCCTATCGAAGGAGAAGCGCGGGATGAAGCAGAGAGAGAGGGATATCGACCCTTTTTTGGGTCCTTTTTGGGGTTTGGGATTATGTAATGGGTATGGGATGTCATCCCATGGGTTTACCCATGTTTAGGCCTATTTTTTGAAGTATAAATAGATGTCTATGCAATGTAAGGAGGCACATCTATGTGATGTTAAGCCAATGTGATAAGTGCTAGTGATCAATATATGTGATTGAAGGATTGTAAGTTCTTTGTGCATACTGTGTGAAGCTTTCAGAGTTGAGTGCAAGTGATTGTGGAAGGCTTAGTGTTGTAACATAGCTTGGGGAAGGAGGATCTGGTGAGGTGCACGCAGATCTCCTGTCCTATGCGAAGTATGTTTTTTGAGGCTCTGTGCATGTAACTGATTAACAAAAGATAATAGAAGGGGAGAATAGTTGGTGGACGTAGCCCCGGGGGGGGTGAACCATGTATATGGTGTGTTTCTCTGCTTTGTGCGATGTGTTGGTGTGTTTATGTGTAACTTTCTATGATATAGATGAATGTTAGATAGAACTGATGTTGCTTTGTTCTTATAAAAGAGAATGAATGTTAGATATGACATATGTGAGTATTCTTAGTGCTTAAATATGCTAGATATAATATGTTCCTTTTATGCCAAGTGCTATTAGATGTGGATCTGGTTGAATACTATGATGCTCTATAATTAGGGTTTAACTGCACTGTAACTAAGAATTGGATATCGATAAGTATAACTGTTGAGTTCTTTGTTAAGTGTTAGAATCACATATCTATGTCCTTGCTAAGGTTGTAGACATATGAGTCTTGCAACCACCCCTGCCTCTACCTCAGGTGAGACTTCATCTTCTTCGCAGGTGTTTCTGAAAGGGCCGGTAGTTAGGGTTTTGTTGGTGCGTTGTAGCGTTGAACCCTAGGTCTTCCCCTATGCCAACAAATGGTTCTGTTGCCAGGACCTGAAACTGTGATTGTTGGGAACTGAGAAAGAAGAAGCTTTGTGCAAAGATCCGACCTAAAGTTGTGAAATATCTATGCGTATATATGTCACTCTAGTGCATAGTACTCTACTTGATTTGTGAAGCTCTATGCTAAAGAAAATAAGTCTGATCTGAAGAAAATAGGTAAGATCTGAAAGCTTTGTGCTCTAGTAAAGGTAAGAATAGTGAAAATTTTTAGATCTGAAAGCTTTGTGCTCTGTAGAAGTAAGATAAGTGGAAATGTTTGTTTGATAAGATTTGTCCTAGCTTGAAAACTAGGGCACTGATAGATGAAACAATATTTGATATGAGTAGATCTGATAAGAATAGTGAAAGATATGTTATACCTATGCATAGAGAGAATGTTTGGACAAACAAATGGATGCAGGATCCTAGAAATAATTTTTGCAGGTTAACTACTATGATCCTAGCGCCCAGTACAAGAAATGATGGGGATCATTTAATAGAAAGAGAGGATTAAACCTTTGTTACAGTTGCAGAAGACCAGGACATATAGCTAAGGAATACCCTGGTAGAAAACCTAGTTGCCTCTGTTGCAAAGCTATGGACCATGAAGTTTTGGATTGCCCTAGAATGATTGCTCAACTTGAAAGGATGAATATGAGACAAGAAGACCACGAGAAAATTCAAGCAACTGATATTATGGCAGAACCCCAGAAAGAATCAGAGAAGGTATTTCTACAGATGAAAGAAACCCTGAATGATCACCGACATATCAGTTTATCAGAGATATTCAAAGAAAAAGAATGCATTGAAGCAAGAATAGGAGACTTCGACATTGATTATGTTCTGGATGAGGAAACACATGTGAATATCATGATAGAAAGAACTTGGGAATATATAGGAAGGCCTTCTATGATCCCTTCATTAGGAGGAATAGGACTATTCAGAGGAAATTTGATAAACCATGTGGAAATCTTACCCATATATCTATGAGTGCCAAGGGAAATTCGAGAGATGAAGAATTTGAAGTTGTTAAATTTATTGGGGACAACACTCCATTTACTATGTTGCTTAGAAAAACTTGGATTGAAAGGGATCAGGCTAGAAGGGAAGAAAAAGAAGTCATAGAACAAAAGAAGCAGGAGCTAAAAGATTTCATGGCTAGGAGGATTGCACACTTGATTCAAGAACAGGAGAAACGAGCGAAGCTATTTAAAACCAAAGACTGGAATTTCGAAGCTGGAAGAAGACTAGAAGACCCATAGAATATTGAAATACCTATTCCAGATACAGATGAAGTATTACCCCTCATTTCTAGGAGAGAATCTCAACAACGCAAAGTTACTATGCCAAAAGAAGATAAGAATTAGAATGGAAAAAGGAATTCCGAGAATAAACTCACTAGGAAAATGGATAGAAAGCTAAGTAAGAAGAGAGCTAAGATCGTGAAGTTACAGAAGGATCCAAAAGGAACTTCACAGAAGGAAAATGTGAAAAATTGGAACTTCGTCGGGATATTAGAGCAGCGTCACATGGCACTTCGCCATGGCAAAGCAATACAGCTGTTAGAGACAGTATAACCGTTCGACTAATGCCCTAAATAGGAAGAAAGGAATTAATGGTTAGACAACTTGCCACCATACCATTGGGACTGATTCATAACAGGCAGAATTGAGTTAATGAAGCCATCTTACCCATTGCAAGATATATGTTACCAAGTATCTATTTATCCCATCGCGCCACGCACCGAGAACACTTTTGCTAACCATGAATTTGAGCCCGCAGCATAGTTGATTTTTCATAGTGATCACCGTGTTAGTGCCATCTATCCTGTTGCGTTAACCTTCTACTCTCTGAATCTTATATTTTCAGCCACGAGCGTGCATGTCGGACGGGCTTAGCGCTGCAGAGAAAATTGTCGAGGAATTTCTTATTGACCTAATGACTGAAAGGGTAATGTATAAAAGAGAAATGTCTACAAGTATTCAAGAATCATTGACGAGAGGACTGCAAGCCTCTCCGTCGACTTCTCATGGAGCTAGATCATCCTGACCATCAGCAGAAAAGAGAACTAAGCACAAAGATGACCTAGCCAACGTGAAGTTGATTCCATATATATTACCTGACTGTATCCCGCCTCTAGCCAACGTGGTAAGTCGTGATAGTGTGCCAAGGTAATTCGAGTACACCATCATCACTGCGTACCTCTCGAAGGGGATACACATAGTTTGTGCAAAACATGATAAGATCACAATGTTGAAGTTCAGTGACTTCAACCTCAGAGATCGCAAAAACTACAGTATGCTCGCTCCATATAAGTACCTGAACAAAACAAATGGGAAGAACTAAAAGATCATCCATCAACCATGGACGATGAACCTCGCACAGTCCACCTTGCTAAATGTCATGAAAATCCCCCATTTCGGAAGACACCAGGAATTCAATGCTTGTGTCAAGCTATTTCTCTCGTGTTACCATGGTTGCTATTTATGGCTAGACCACCGTATTACAGTCGATCCAACGTTGATCCATAGGATCATAGGGTTGAGTATGAAAGGACCTGACCCAAAGGAGCTCTACCCAGAGAAGGCCACAGATCGTGCACTAGCATAGAAGATTAAAGACACATACGACGATGTCGAGAAGGGGACGCGAGGCTACAAGGTAGCCTCCATACAAAATGGCGCAGTATGCCTAGCATGTTAGTTAATAGATGGAAATATGGTACGCAAGAAATAACCCACATAGGTCACGAACTTTGTCTTTGACCTCGTGGGGAAGTGTGTAGAAGGCTTACAGATGAATTGGGTGAAGTACCTAGTCAACCGGCTTGAACTAGACTGTTATGAAGCGCAGGATCAGGGCTACGAGTTCCACTTCAGCTGGCTCCTGATCCTTATAGCCTTTGTTTCCTAGGAAGTGTTGGGAGGTGCGACCTTCCTGGATATTGAACCATTTGAGCCACTTTCTGTGAAGTTCACTACCCTTTGGTATTCGAGTGATATGAACAAACAGTGGTAGTCGAATGCTAGTTTTCATACCTATTTCCTTCAACTGAAGAGAGCCATCAAAGCTAAGCCTCGCATGACCTCGAACACCTTACAGAGGTTTTGACCCCTGATGAATTTCAACACAGATCAACATTTCATTTACATTACAGTGCAAGCCGATGAACAGAAGGAACAACTCCAGTCGTACTATAAACTTACAAAAGAGGACCTAGAGGAGATCACTAAGGACTAGTCCGCAGACCTCCTTATTCCAGCAGACCTATAGAGATGTCTGACCCTGACAGTATAGAAACCGTGCATGATACACCCAGAACCAGAAAAACAAACAAGACTGAAGAGGTCTAAGACCAAAGCAGTGCCTCAGGGAAGACTGCTTCCATATCACTTGAGTGAGGAGGTGATGACGACATAGAACAGATGAAGGACACAGAAGATGAAAAAAAGAAAGGCGAAGTAACACCGTCGAGAGATGAGACCGATCTCCTGAAGAAGAGGAAGGTTTCTCCCCAGAAACCCTCTTCACGAAAGAAATACAGAGCCATCGTGACCAAGATGGAGACTATGCTTACTGTTGATGATTTTGATTTCATCATCGCAGTGCTAAACGACGCCTCACTAGAAATCACAGAGAAGAAAGAAGATAAGCAGGAGGAAATGTATGACATGATTGAGGTCAAGATCTGAGGAGTACAACGGGATCTTTAGTACAGTCGCGTAGTCTCCACTGCGCCCCTGCCATCGGGAGAACAAGAATTGGGAGATGAGCCAACCCAACTCTGCCAACTAGCAGATGCAACTGAAGATTGCCTTCAACAAGCACAAGAAGAAACAGAACAAGCCACCCAGGCTTTGAATCAAGTTCAAGGAGTACTTGTAGAACAACGTTGCATTGTAGAGAAGGAGAAGATTTCTCTCCAGACAAATTTTGACGAGAAGAAAGCACAAATGCAACAAGAAAAGGAACAATTGCTCGCAGGGCAACTCGAGGTAAAATAAGCATTAAAAAATCAATTCACTATGTGATGAGCTACGATCCACAGGCACAAGACTGAGTTGAGCATCAAGTAGAGAAACTCGTGGAAGCCATCCAACAGCTTTAGAAAAGAATAGCAGATTTAGAGCTCCACACAGTGCCCAACACTCCGCAGGACATAAGAGATCAAAGAGAAGTGACTACCAGGAGCACAGTCGAGAGAGTAAAGGCTCTTTCCATGGAATGTAAGCAACTGAGTGATTGAAGTGCCCAGATGTATGAGAAACTCACTGAGAATGCAGAACTAAAGGCACTGGAGTCACAGCTCCAGGAGGCGAAGAAACAAGCAGAGACAATA
This sequence comes from Picea engelmannii, assembly GCA_009831015.1. Taxonomy (NCBI): domain Eukaryota; kingdom Viridiplantae; phylum Streptophyta; class Pinopsida; order Pinales; family Pinaceae; genus Picea; species Picea engelmannii. Next base: position 7,819 of record ML828824.1, read on the forward strand.
CAGGTGCAGTTGAAGCCCCTGTCAACTATGGAAAGAATGAAACGATCCCAGGAATAACACACTGCCCAACAGTAGGTTAACACCATTCAGAGAAAATTCATGGAAGTGAATCAAATACTCCAACTTTTATAGGACGAGGCTTACCAACTGTTCACAAAGATCGAAGGCTGAGGAGAAGAATTGGAGAAAGTTGTTGTTGCAGTAGAACAACGCCTAGAAGGACCCGTGAACAAGGCATTCATCCAAGAGTTCATTGAACAAGAGGAAGTGGCACAACAACAAGTCAAAGCAGCTTGAGCCAAACTCGAGGATTTCGAAGCAGAACTAGCCAATCAAAGTGACTCAGGATGAGTCACAAGTGAGTGTTGGGGGCTTGTTGGCCCTTGACCAAGTTTTGAGAGATCCTTTGTCAAGTTTGACCTATTTTGGGACTTCGACATCCTATCGAAGGAGAAGCGAAAGATGAAGTAGAGATCATGGGATCTTGGCCCCTTTTTGCATCATTTTTAGGGTTTGGGATTATGTAATGGGCATGGGATGTCGGCCCATGGGTTTACCCATGTTTAGGCCTATTTTGTAAACTATAAATAGATGTCTAGGAAATGTAAGGATGCACATCTATGTGATGTTAGGCCAATGTGCTAAGTGCTAGTGATCAATCTATGTGATTGAAGGATTGTAAGTGCTCTATGCATACTATGTGAATCTTGCAAAGGTGAGTGCAAGTGACTGTAGAAGGGTTAGTGTTGTAACCTAGCTTGGGGAAGGACGATATGGTGAGGTGCACGCATATATCCTATCCTATGCAGAGTAGGGTTTTTGAGGCTCTGTGCATGTAACTGATTAACATAAGATAATAGAAGGGGAGAAGCGTTGGTGGACATAGCCCTAGGGGGGGTGAACCACGTATATGTTGTGTTTCTCTGCTTTGTGCGATGTGTTGGTGTGTTTATGTGTAACTTGCTATGATATAGATGAATGCTAAATAGAAATGATGTTGCTTTGTGCTTATAAAAGAGAATGAATGTTAGATCTGACCTATGTGAATATGCTTAGTGCCTAAATATGCTAGATCTAATATGTTCCTTTTATGCTAAGTGCTATTAGATGTGGATCTAGTTGAATACTAGGATGCTATGTAATTAGGGTTTAATTGTGGTGTAACTAAGAACTGAATATCGATAAGTATAACTCTTGAGTTCTCTGTTAAGTCTTAGAATCACAGATCTGTGTCCCATCTAAGGTTGCAAACATCTGAGTCTTGCAACCACCCCTGCCTCTACCTTGGGTGAGATTTCATCTGCTTCGTAGGTGTTGCCGAAAGGGCCAGTAGTTAGAGTTTTGTTGGTGCACTATTGTAGCGTTGAACCCTGGGTCTGCCCCTGTGCCAACACTTGTGTAATTTGTTCAAGTTGGTTCTTCTAGGAAATCGGGGCTTTCGATCAATCATCCGACCAAGCTGGTTTCCTTTCTTTTATCAACTCGATTGATTCTTGGATTTATGAAGACATGATTTCTTTGTTGATTCGATTGAAGATATTCATGTTCCCTTGAAGTATTATTTACATGCTCTCTTGATTGATATATTTCCTGCTCGCTTGATTTATATAATTCACACTTGATTGATTTATGAGTTTCTCGTTATACTACGGAAGTAATTTTTTGGTTGATTGACTAGTCCATTTATTTAGGTGATGACGTAGATCTTTCCTTGGTGCTAAGTTTGTGAATGACTTTAGTGATGACCAAGGACCTCATTCTCTTCTCATTTTTGAATATGGTAGGATGGAATTAATGCTTTTGGAAGTTCGAGTTGGTCATATAGCTTGTAATCATTGAACAATTTTGTACCTAAATTTGATAACCGACTTGTTTATTGCTTTCTTAATTTCTCTTTTGTTTTTCTTTTATTTCTTAGATTTCTTTTCTTTTATTTTATTTTTTCACTTTATTTATTTATTATTTTATTTTCAACTTCGACTTAGGTTGTCCCAAATAATTTTTAACCTAGTCTGGTCCTCTTTGCGCCTCCAAAGAGGTTTTCACCAATAAGACTTGAGACTTCTATTTGAGAAGGCTAGGGCAAGTAGTCACAAGGAAACCTTTCCCCTCTCATAGATCACTAAAATCAAAGGGTTCTTTATGTCTTATAGAGATGAAAAAAATAAATATATTTTGTACCTACCTAGAACAAGACAACAAGGCAAAAAGGGGCACTTTCCAAGTACCAAAATGATTGTTAGTGTTTCATAAGACAATGAACCTTCAAAAACTAAGCTATATGATATGAATTTACATCAATACAACAGTTAGTATTTTATAACATCCACAAGAATCATGCCTTAAAAGTGCTTGAAAATAACAAGAAGAAATAGCTTTAACCTTGTTGAATGACAAAAGATTGTCACAAACAAGTTTGGCAATGTCTAGCTAGCAAAATAGGTCACTTTTGCAGAGAATTTGCTGCAGTTAGATGGATGTAGAAATATTTTGTAACATCAAATTCTAATGGTCAAAAGTGCAAGAAAAAACCATACAAAGTTAACACTTACCTAGCAGATTGATTAGAAATGATCACAATTGAGTTTTGAATGGTTTAAGTGCAAGTTATGTAGGCAAATGTATCAAATCAATGTATGTTTGTATGGTTGTAGATTTGTTTTTTCTATAGCAGCAAGTTAGCTTGGGAGTTAGTCTAGTTTAGGGTTAGAAAATGTTAGTAAAATCTTCAAGGATAAAAGTGTGACTGTTTGTTTGATCAATCAACACTTGCAAGTGGTAGATTAGTGCCTTTCTAGGGTAAATGGAGTCACTAATTGCAGTGGAAAATATTAGAGGAAAAATATAAATGATAATGATATGTCAAAGGGACAGAGAGGATAAGAGAGGTGTTGGTATCCCAAGGCCTCAAAAAATCCAATTCCAAGAGATAATTGCCAGGAAGTAACAAGGGTTAGGCCCTAGCGATTTCTCCTTTCCTTGAACAAAATGTAATAAAATATGCAATTGGGCATGGAAGTAGGGTTACTAGAGTGACACAATGGTAGGGCTCTAGTATCTACTTCAAGATAGGTGCCTTTCAAGAAATTTTAGCAAATTTTAGCAAGCAATTTCATAGTCTTAGACATGAAACAAGTAAAATTAACCATAAGCATTCATTCAAAATAAAGAAATGCATATTTTTCACTTACTTCGCCAATAATAATCAAGCAAAAACCCTAGTTGAAGATCCTCCACATGCAGATTGCCTGAGTACACCAATAAATGCCTCCTCCAAGAAGTGCGCACCACTAATTTCAGCCAAGAAACCTTAAATAAGGACAAATTTCAGACCACCACTTGTGTGATGAGTGAATGATGATAAAATATGATATTTTTATCTCTTATTTATACAATATTAATGACCTTTAATTATTTTTTAGGTCATAAAAGGACGACGTGGCCAATTTACATCAAAATTTTGTTTTTACATCAAATCAATATTTAAAACCCTAATTTCACTTTAGGGATGATGTCATGCCCTTCTAGGGTGGCGTTAGACCCCCAACATGGAATGTTAGGCCTCAAATGCAAAATGATAGGCCTCCAGAGGCCTCAAATGTTGCCACATGTGCCAAGTAGCACCAAATTGTCCATAAATGCCAAACCCTAAGTGGATGATGTTAAAAGTCAACATGATGACATCAGGGGCCTTCAAGGGCCAACTTCATGGTGGAAGGGAAAGACCCCTCTAGGTCTAGGACCGCCAGAGTGTCTCAGGGGGAATTTCCTTCTTCCTTCCTAGTGCCATCCTCTGGTGTCTCTCTACCCCTGGCTGGGGTAACAACATCCATCTGCTAGGCTTTCGACCCCATGGAGGTCTAAGCTAATCATCTCTCCATATGTACCTGTCCACCAGGCATGGTCCTGCAACAACAAAAAGTACGCCCTCCATGGGCTCATAATTCACAGGGATCATAGAAATGTCAATCACATCCAATAATCCAATTATCCAAACATGTGCATCAAATCCCCCTTTGCCTAGACAAATTCAAAAAGACGTTATGCCATTTAACAAGTCATATTTGGAGAGGGTCTCATGATGTCCTATTGGGACATTCCTCCTCAAGTTTGGGGTTTTTCCCAAGTGAATACCAATCTAGGTCATGTAAGTGTGTGAAATGGTTCACGGGGAATGTTACGGCAAAGGGTGAACTGATAACAATGAAATGTAGATCTTTCATGTGGGTGCCTCTGTAGAGGGTGAGTTGCACCTTGTCATGGATGACATTGTTTCGTAGCCCATTCAATGCCTTTTATTCTTTGTCTTATTGATTTTTCTTTTCAATTGAACAGCTGGGGGACAATGTCCCGACTTGGTGACCATTGGTGATAGCGTTACCCACAAGTATTTCACCGAAATGAGAAGGCTGGCTCGTGATGAGACTCCCTTTCTCTTGGCTATGCCACCAAGATGCACTACCCTAGTTTGGTGACCAGATAGATGGTCGTGTCATACTGCTACATTCCCATGGACCTAATAGGCTGGCTCATGATGAGACCTCCCATCCACCAACTAGACCTTGAGTTTTTATTTTATCTTACAGGTCCCCTTTTCTTACTGAGAAGCCTTTTATTTCTTTCTTGGGAATCTCAGGGAGAAGCATCTCAAAGGTTTTGATTTTTTCTTTTAACTCTTTCCAACTACTTTTACCCTCTAGGCCTTTATCCCCTTCTTCCCACAAGGCAAGATACAACCCTTACTAGTGTGGAAAACCCAATGCCTGAACCAAGGTAGGGGAAGATGAGAGGGATAATGATGAAAAATGGTAAGTATGGAAGGAATGGACGATGACCTTCCATATACCCACCTAGTGGAAACACATCCTAAATGGAACCAAATTACTAGGGAATTATGTCACCCCCCCTAGTATGAACAAGTTAAAGATCATAATTTCCAAGAAAACGTTATGAAATAAAGGAGAGTTCAGTGCAACATATCCAAATGCTTCGAAAATCAGAGTGACACATACCATGATACCCATAATCATTACCTCATGGAGCAAGACCCACTGCCACTTTAGGACCAGACTAGTGGGATGGATGTTGTTTCTGATGATAAATGGGATGCAATAAAGAAAATATGGGCCCTCCAGGGCCAAGCTCAAGTCGTATGGCTCTCGATACTCCATGTTCATAACCTGTGGGCCTTGAGACATAATATCCTTAGTTATCCATTGGATAGGGGATAACATCTGGATCCAACTTGGGGACATGTGCTCACCATAGAGTGCATGAGAACCTCAACATCTCTGGCATGAACTGTATCTGCTAGATCTCAACAAAAAAAATTAGTAATCTTTTGGGTGGTGATATCACCCCTCGCTCATATATGATACAATGGAATAAATGTAAGAATGCATATATATATATATATATATATATATATATATATATATACACACACAAATGAAAATGAAACTAAAAATATACTACTCTAACATGATATGAAGATGGTATATACAATGAATGAAAATTCCTACCTAACTTGCCTATACTTACCTGTGAATTCAAGTATTTTCCCCATGATGGGGTTTAAGGAGGTGTCCACTGAATGGTAATGAATGTTTTCTTCTTTCCAACATGGATAGATAGTAGGCATCATTGACTGGATTCATTATGATATTGAAGGGTCCAAGACAAAACTTTGTGCATCCCTTAATATTGTTAGGCTCCCCCATTGTTGTGTCCCACTCTAAAACCAATTATCCTTGCTTGTAGTCCCCTCCTTCAGAATAAACTTCCTCTTGTACTCTGGTGTATTGTGTTGAGGGAGGGGGTGGGGTTCTGTAATCAATACATATTCTTGGTTTGGATCAGTCAACAAATGTTCATCATCCCCTTTCCATTTGACAAAGACAACTCCTTTCCTTCTAAACCTTATCAAATTGTCATTTTATTATGTAGAAAAATAGTCATCCTGGTCTTCATATAGGTTAGAGGAATCGTCAGGATAATCACCCCAACTTGTATCTCCTTCCTTCTCTAGAATTATGGGGTGGGGTTATATCAAATCACTATCCCTTATATATGTTTTGTGCAAATGTAACGTCTCGTCATTACCTTGTGTAATGATGTCCTTGTGATTCCTAGGAAGATTCTGGTCACCCTTTCCCTTGGTCCATGTTATCTCATTAATATTGTCTTATTATACCAAGGGAAGAGTGGTCCAACCTTGAAATAAGCATGGATCTACGGATTTATAGTCACTATGTCCATGATTACACCTATCGATGTGTTCCATTCTCTTTGGCTTGTTATACAAGGTGATGCAATATTGGTCCTTGATAGGGATAGTTGCATAGGACAAGTCCATCTGTATACTTATGCCTAAAGTAGTATCCCATTCCCTAGATAATATCATTCCCCAAGTGTCAGGTATATCGACAACAACTATGCCCATTATGATGGGGAAATCAGGGTAGTCAACAAGGTGCACTTCAAGACCTTCCATAAATCCGTAGACCTTGATCCCTTTTGACTCAAATCTAAAAAAGTTGGTATAAGGACCTATAATTTCCATCCCAAATTGGTTTAGAACCTTCAAAATAATCATATTGACAAATGACTTGGAGTCAAGAATGAAATTGTGAAGATATGGGTCATCTATTAGCAAGGAAGTGAGAAAGGGTGCTTCCTCATTTTGCTCAAAATGACCAGTTTGTAATGGTGTGGAAGTTTCTTCGAATGATCGTTGGTCATCTGGGGTATGTTTTGTCAAATAATGGATTTCCAACATTCCATGAATCCTTTTGACCTTTTGTAAGATATAAGCCATACTAGTGCTCAGGTTGGTCCTACCATTTCTAGGTTTCGGGAAATGTTGGGGTAGATCACCATCATACACCTAGGGTTCTTCAAGCTTTACTCTTGAGTCCTTACTTGTTTGGACCAAGCACTCAATCCTAGTATTCCTCATGTCTTGATTTTCTTGGATTTGATTTGGTGTGAAAAAGATAAACATGGAATAGACATAATTAGATTTCTCATGACTAGCATTTGGGTGATAACGTTCAAAATGGGAGTCTTTGCATGATAAGGAATTAGGATCATCTTCTTGTCTTGCAACA
>ML828824.1:27915-51850 GCA_009831015.1 Picea engelmannii
TGATGTATACTATCCATTCATGGGTGTTGTATATGCATGTGCATTTTCCTTCATGTCCAAATACCTTTATCAATCTTGCGGTCCAAAACCCATGACTAGGGTTGACATCAATGACAACAATCAATCTTCCAAAATGTTGAATTTTTTGACAACTTGTTTCCACCAAATATCTCCACGAAGTATAAGGTAGTAGTATTCCATGTTTGGAGTCATGGCGCATGAGTTTCCCACCACTGGGCTTGCCTTCTGGTCTTTGAAGGATTCTACTAAGCTTTTCACTGTCCCTTGTTCTATGACTAGTTTGGATACTTTGTCGACATGATTTGTCAAGGATTTTCTTTCTCTAAACTGTATGGGGATTCTTATTTGTGTGTTAGTCAAGATGAGTGTTGGTTTTTATTTTATCTTTTTCTCGAGCACGATAAGGACTAGTACTGAAAACCATGATTTTTATTGCTTTATTAGTATTTCCTATTTCGGCCAACACTCCTTATATTGAGATTCGTAATTATCCATTAACCAATTATAAAGTTATGTATCCAAGTTTTTTCCTATTGACAATGGTGAGCTGACTAAAATTTATCCTTCACTATTAGGCTCGATGTTGTCTTTTTTTTCATTCATTACTTGATACAACCGTCATGTTTTACGAGCTTCGTCCCATGTCTCGACCCACGTTTTTCCTTCTTTTGGGTTCAATGGTATTATGATGTTCTTTCCATTACATTTCAATTTAATTATGTCCCTTTAGAGGGAGATTGTGGCCCTCATGTTTTGACCCCATTGTCTTCTGAATAATGTTGGGTAAGTAGGGATTCCTTTGACGAAATTAATCACTTCGAAGTCGAATCTTGTTGGGATTCCCATTATGGATGTTATGACACTTTTAAGTGTTCCAATTGGTTGAATGAACCTATGATCTTCTAGTTTTAAGGAATTCATTGTTGGCTGAAGCAAGGGTTTCCTAGGTTGAACCCACATTTCTTTAGGGAAGATATTTACTTATGATCCAAAGTCGACTAAAACTTGTTGATCATATTTCCATCGATTTCTAGGTCAATCTGTGGGTCAAAATCATTATATGTCTCTCCTGAGATAATTGACAAAGAATTTTGACTGGTATTTGATCTTCTTTGTATTCTCTTAATATGCTCTGGAAGTCGATTAGGCAATCGATCGATTGTTTTTCTTTTAGTAATTAGAGAAATTCATCTAGCGTAGTGTCTAGAATATTTTCATGTCCTCCCTTGTTTCCATTTACTTTGTCTTGGTCGATGTTTTTGAAGAATTTTATTGCTTCCTACATTATTCTTTATTCATGCTCTAGGTCAAGATATGTGTTTCATCCTCCCCTTTGTTGACTTGACGGGTCTAGGTAAATGTCTTCACCAACACCCGATAATGTTACTACATGGATATTTTTTGCATTTAAGATGTCTTGCTTTAGCACTGTATGAAAGAGGTTCACATTCCACTTATTAACTACTTTATCTAATAGAATTGGACAATCTTCAAGGGAGTGATCCCCAACTCTACATATGTTACATAACTTAAGATCAGTTCTATCTTTTATTGGGTAGTCAAGACTTATGTGTTTGTCCTTCCAAAAGTTGAGGTAGTAGTAATGACCTCGACCACATCCTCTTCTCAATGCTCCTCTTCCTCCTTTTCCTCTGCCTTGATAACCCCCATGACCTCGACCTCTATAGCCATTTCCATTTCCTTGTTCAGTGTTCTAGTTCATCGTCTGTGTATGGTATATCGAATGGATTTTTGTTCTATTTTTCCCATTCAACTGACATTCTTGTGTTGAATGATTGTTTTCCTCACATATGTGGCACCATTTTGGTCGAGAATTCCTTAGATTATGTGGACAATATATTGTTGCGTGACTTATTACACCTTCGTAGATTTCACATAACATTTCAATTTGAATTTATCAGACTACTGGATCTAGTGCATCACTATATTTATGGTAGTATTTTGTGTGTCATTCACTAGAACAAATTGTGCACCAAAGTTGATTCATCATCCATTTCTATGTGTTGGCATTTTTTCAGTGCATATTCACATGATTGAATGTCATACATATGCAATGGTGCTCTATTTTTTTGTAATAGACCTGCCACATACTATTGTAAAAGAAATTTTTCTTCAATTACATAAGTAATTTGACTTAGAATATCTTAGAATATTTTATCATATTCATTGACGGTTTCACCCAAACTCTATTTGATTTATTTTAGTTTCTACGTGGCCAAGTGGCTTATATCTTGTGTTTTGAAAAATGTGAGGAAGTTTTGGTTTATTTATTCCTTTGAGCATTGCTAACTATCAGTGAAATTGATCCAGGTGGATATCGGTGGCCACCCACCTATTCCAATTAGCTCCTCTTAACAGTTTTTAGTTCAACACACTTCCCTATAATGATGACATTCTTTGTAATTGTGGGTTATACAATTCTGGGGCTATCCTGAATCCCTACACATCATCGAGGTGGATATTGGTGGCTGCCCACCTATTCCAACTGGCTTATTTTGGAATTTTTAATGTCAGTACATATTTTTGTACTTCCAAGGCCATTTTGGGGCCCTAAACAATGTCTTTTTTGTCTTACCACAATAAAAATGTAGACATAGTCAGAGTTTGATGAAATAATGGGTAGTTCAAAAATACCTTTCCAATGGGCTATCACATCCCTAAAACAGAGGTTGTATGCAAAAGTTATGACCAACTTACCCATCGGGGCCCACATAACTTTTGGTGTTTCATCTCCTAGGGTTAGGTTTTTGGATGTATAGGGTTTTGGCATTCACGAGTAATGTTAAAAAGGCCTTTAGATCTTCATTGTAATCATTCTTATTAGATGAATGAACATAGAAGCCACAACTGTTCTCAGAGATAACTACCATAATTCGAGCAAGTTGTTTTCAGTTCTGTAGTTTTACAGTTTAAACCTATTTTATTTATTCAAAAGAAGTTATTGTTCACTAGATATTTGTTGTTTTTCTTTGTATATCTGTATTATTGTACTCAATATATTTTTCATTTTGTTCCACTCATAAATCCAAATTAGTGGTATCAGAGCGATCTTCTCTTGATTTATTTCTCTTCGTGCATGTCCCCGACAAGATCTAGGTACAAGAAGTTGGGACTCGAACCAGTCGATCCTTTGCAAGATTGTCTCACTAAACCTGAAAACAAATCATGGGGGATGAGAAAAAAGATGATGGAGTAGGAGATCCTTTTAAAATGTTTCTCTAGGAATCCCTTGCACGACAAAGGAATGAAATGGTGGACAACTTTGCACATATCCTTTGGTAGTTTCCCACAGGAGACACATATTCATCAAGCAACCATGCAGCCCCATTCAAGGTACAAGTAAATTTTGATATTCCATTATTTGAAGGAGTGATATATGCAAATGTTGTAGATAAATGGTTGAATCTACTTGAAGGGTATTTTTTAGTCCACAATTTTTCCAACAGGGAAAATATTACTTTTGCACTCATCAAGGTCGTCCTCCATGTTAAGTATTGGTGGGATACTTACTCTGAGAAAAGGGCCATAGGGGAATATGAAATATTTGTGGTCGCCCACATGGGATTCCTTCAAGGATTACATTAAATAATAGTACTACACTGTTGGAAGCTATGAGGAAAATACACAAGATGGACCACGCCGTGTAAGGAAAGGGATCGAACAATACCAAATTTCACCAATATTTTCCATAACCCTGTACACCAAATTGGGTATCAAAGACTCTGAATAACATATGGTGGTCAAATACTGCGGTTGTATGCATAGATACATTCAAAAATAAATGTATTTTCTAGACATCGCATCATTAGGTGTGACATATAGATATGCTATCAAGATTGAGTAGAAATTTAAGCAGAAGAGGAGAGAGTTTGGATTTGCAAACTACTCACATCCAAAGCAGGGAAAAGGTGCCCCCACCCCATAAAACAAGGGACATATAAAATATGGCCACTCTCAGGACAACCAGGCCAAGCTAAAACCCAATAAGGTTAATGAATATCGTAAAATCTCTTGGAACAACACCGAAGAATGTCACTCCAAGTAGTCACTCGTGGTTGAGATGAAAGATTCTAATTCAGAGACATATTTTGACTCCAAATCAAATCTGGAAGGAGGGAAGCATATTATTGATGCCGAATCCAGTGCTACTATGGCTACCACCAAAGTCTATCCAAGAGAACCAAAAGAACTAGAAGAAGGGGAACGCCTCTTTCACTCACATATGTGGGTAAAGGGGGCTCCACTTCATTTCATTGTTGATAGTAGCAGTCAAAAGAACCTGATGTTAGTAGAGGTCATCAAGTGGCTAGACCTACCGATGATACCACACCCACAACCCTACACCATCGGTTGGCTTCACCAAGGAATAGATCTCTGCATCAACCAATAGTGTTGTCTTCCCTACAACATCAAGCCCTTCAAAGATGAGGTATTGTGTGATATTTCTCCCCTTGATTTTTGTGATGTTCTTTTAGGACAACCATATTTGTAGAAGTGACATGATGTGTGTGAGTCTAGACCTCACAGTGTTATTATTACTTTGGGTAGACAATTGTACATGATACCAAAGGTAGCATCGCCTACCGCTATTTTTTTAATCTCTTCTAAGAAATGCAATAAGTTCATTTCATAGACCGGGTAGTTCATCTTCTTTGTGATCCTTTCTCAGAGTAAGTAGAAGGTCACCACCACATCCATGACATCTACACAGAGCCTCTCTTTGTAGTAGAAACAGGTGGATGGGATCATGGAAGAGTACAAAGACATCTTCTCCTCACCGACCAGGGAACTGACGCACTGCCAAGTCAAGCATACAACTGATCTAACCCCATATGCACCTCTACCTAATGGACCAGTCTATCATTGCTCGCTGATGGAAAATGATGAAATCAAGCATTAGATCCAAGAGTTGATTCAAAATGGGCACATCAGACCTAGCTCCTCCTCTTGTGAAAGACCGATTGTACTGGTGCAAAATAAACACATGACATGGAAGCTCTGCATTGATTACATAGCATTAAACAAATTCATAGTCAAGAACCGGTACCCAATGCCCTGAATTGACGACGTTCTTGACCAACTCAAGGGGGGGAATTTCTTCATCAAGATTAACCTAAAGTATGGCTACCACCGGGTTCCCATCGAACTGACTGATGTATGGAAGATAACCTTCAAATATAAAGAAGGTCTCTTCGAATGGGTGGTCATGCCCTTTGGATTAACAAATACACCAACAAATTTCATGAGGTTGATGGATGATGTATTGAGACCCTTCACCAACTCTTTTTTGGTGGTATATTTGGATGACATCCTCATCTTCAACAGGACTTGGGAGGAGCACATGCAACATATTCAATAGGTTTTGAGCACTCTGAGACAACACAAGCTATATGCCAACTTGGAAAAATGATCCTTTGGCATGAACATGGTCCAATACTTGGGCTACATTGTTGATGAGAATGGGGTACATGTGGATCCATCTAAGATCCAAGTCATCTGTGACTAACCAGCCTTGACAACACTAACTAAGCTTCAGATATTTTTGGGACTTGCCAACTTCTACTAACAATTTTTTTGGGGATTCTCCCATATTGCATGGGCCCTCAATCAAGTGACCAAGGGAAGTGGCGGGAAATTTTTTGCATGGGGTAAGGCACAAAAACGAGAATTTGATGATCTGAAGAATCACTTATTCTCAACTCTAGTACTCTCCTTACCCGATCTACAACAACCATTCGAGATTGATATTGATGCATTTGACTATGTTGTAGGAGCAGTTCTCACTCATCATGGTCATCCAATAGCATACCATAGTGAGACACTCTCAGATACCATCCAGAAATACCCCACCTATGACAAGGAGATGTATTCCATTGTGCAAGCCTATCATCAATGGAAACATTACATTATGGGAAAGGAGACAATCATCCACACTGATCACAAGCCTTTGCAGTTCATACAGACACAGGGGAAGTTGTAGAATGACCGCCATCAAAAGTGGTCCACATACTTACAACAGTTCCATATTAACATCAAGTATAAGACAAGGATCACAAATCGTGTCTCTGATTGCCTCAGTCAACCTCCCATGGATGCACTCACCACTGTGCTCCATTCCTGTGGGAATGAGCCATCTGAGTGGCCCCAACTTTATCAGCAAGATCCTGACTTTTCCACCACCTATCAACTCTTGGGTACAGGCACGAATGTCACTGATTTTCACATTAAGGATGGAATGTTATGCCATCTGAGCCACCTCTATGTTCCTGGAAGAAAATGTGAAAAGATGATTTGGGAAGCTCACTACATTCATATGGAAGGACATATTGGTGTGGATAAAATTATGATCATTCTACAGAAACATTTTTATTGGAAAAACGTTTGTAAGGACGTCATCAAGTATATTAGATCTTTCACTGCGTGTATAATTTCCAAGCCAAACATCAAGAAGCAAGGCTTATACACCCCTCCTCCTACTCCCGAGAGTCCTTGGGAATCCATATCTATGGATTACATGTCTGGCCTCCTCTCCACCAAGCAAGGTAATGATTGTATATTTGTGGTGGTTGATCAATTTTCGAAGATGGCCATTCTCACAGCCTGCAAGAAGAGAATCACAACAACAGATACTGCCAAGCTCTTCTTTGAACAAGTGTGGGTCCATTTTGGGATACCAGCGACCATTATCTCTGATCAATACAGTCGGTTCCTCAACACATTTTGGTTGAGTCTCTGGTCACTTTTGGACGCCAAGATCACTAAATCCACTGCCTTCCACCCTCAAACCGATGGCCAAACAAAGGTTGTTAATCGAATGATTGTGCACATCCTGGGCATGTATAAATCTAAGCATCTATGTAAATGGGATGAGAGTTTTCCCTATGTTCAACACAAATACAACAGGGCTCTCCATATCTCCACCAACCATAACCCATTTCAGGTGGGGTTGGTATTCCAACCCTTGGGTCCCATTGATGTTGCACTATCCCTTGAAACCGCACAGAGAAAATCTTCCCATGTTCAGTCTGAGGCTGAAAAATCCGCTAGATTCATTGAGAATATTCAACACATCTTCCAACAGGTCCATGATATTTTTCATAAAGTTAATGCTAAGTACAAGCAATGCCACAATCAACACCAGGTACCGCACACATTTCATGTGGGAGACAAGGTCTGGTTACATTTCCAAAAAGAATGCCTTACAGGGCCCCATTGGAAGCTCTATCCACTTCACTATGAGCCTTACGCTATCAACAAGGGTGTGGGTGAAAATGATGTTGATCTCAACATTCCCCCTTTCTTTGGATTGCACCCAATGTTCAATGTGTAACTCCTCCAGCCATATTTTACACCATTATTGGACACCTTAGAGATCGCATAACAATTGACCCCAATATATATCAACCCTAACTGAAACGAAAAGGCATCCACTGATCATATAGTGGACACACAGGTCAAGGGCACTCATGAGTAGAGGATACAACTTTATCGGGTTGTCAAGGAAGGGCAACTCCTGCACCAAGGCAAGTGGATCACCAATTGCCAAATTCAATAGAAATCTCCTCACCTGATGGGGGAACTCAATGCAATGGAGACCATTGCTTCCTAAGGGGGGAGGAATGATCTAGGCAGATGTTGTTCCTGATTTTATACTAAGTCTATAAGTATAATGTCAGGCATCAGTAAATGAGGAAAAGGTTTCAATGTTTTCCTTTCACCACATAAATAATAGAGAAAATTTATTTAAAACGAATTAATATTATAACATCTCAAAGGTTGTTTCTCGTACCTGAGTTAAAATCAAAATATAGAATGAATGGAAAGAAAAACATAAAGCTGCTAATCAAAGAAAGGCATCAAAAGCTGAAGAATATTACTTTGTAATAGAAGAAGAAAGTGATTGATGTAATCTTCAATGAAGTATAAAATATAGTATCTAATTAACATGCAGGTCTTGTATTAACTAATAGTGAATATAGAGGAAAATTTATTTGTTAATAGATTACTGAATATAACATAACCACGGTAGAGGTTGTACTAAATTGTGATTTGCATTCATCAAAGAAAATATATGAAAGTATGTTGAAATAAGAAAAGACAAACAACACATAAATCAGAATAGACGAGATGTAGAATCTTTGGCCTGAATTTCTATTAATTCTCACTGAAGAGAATCTTCTCATTTAAAATTGGCAAAAAACAGCCCTTGTTTCTTTCTCAAAATGTATATTTATACTAGATTAAAACGTTTTGGGTTCTATCATTTTAAAAGTTTCGGTTACAAATGAAAATATGAAATGCTTCACTTAGTTGTCCTTTGTCTTCCTTCATGTTGGTGGGGCGTTTTCCTTTCTTTATCCTCTAGCTCCAAAATAGGATGGAATAAGAAACTGTATTATTGTCCTCCAAAAGTCTTCCCTTTCCCCTGTTCAATACAATTGAAACACTTTTATACCAACTGGGCTATCAACTTGGGAAGTTTAGTTTGGTCATTTGCTTTGAAAGTGCAACACTTCCTTTCCAACTGTGGCAGTATTGCTCCTATTTGCCTATCTTCTATAATGATAGACAATAACTATAGGTTTGGTTTTATCAACCATTTAGCTATCTGGGCAATATCGACCTATTTTATCCGAGATAGTTCAACTTGATCTCTTTCCACATTTTCCTTGATATCTAGCAGATGTTTAACTATGTTAATTTTTCCAAAATTTCCAGATCTATTGTACTTATCGAGATCCAACAAATTTTTATTTATTAGGCCAATTTTTTCTTCACAAGAGTATCTCACCTCTTTATCCATTTTTTTGTTCTCTGATAGATTATGATCCCATGGTTTTAACAGGATGTTACCTCTAGTTTGTTCTCGAATGGATAATCTAGAAGAGATTACCATTTCGTCTTTCACCGTTGATATGATAGCCTTCTGGAAAGTACTTCGAGCCACCTTAGCTTCTCTCTCTCTTAAGGTGTTTCTTTCTAAGGCTTGATCTATCAACTGAAAATGATCCTGGATGATTTCTACTTTAGTAAGTAGACTTTGTTGAGCTACTTTTATCTTCTTTTGTATTTTTGTGGCTTGAGTTCGAAATTCCGCTACATCTATGACATGTCTTTCAGTAGAATTTAATTTAGATTGTATTTGTTTTATTAACTCCTCCTATTGACTTACCTGTGCTTGACTTGTCTGAGCCGACTATTGTATTTTCTCAAGATTAGATTTGAGCTGTTCGATTTTTAGTTGATTAGTTGCTCTGACTTATTCAAGGTTTTTACATGCCTCATTCCTGGAATTCACTTCTACAGTTGTCATCCGAGTCTGTAATTTGTCGATTAACGAGTCTTTTTGTTTGAGATATTCCTTCAAGGTTCCAACTAAATATTGGTTGGCCATTTCATAAGCCCCCAATGTTCCTGCTATCTCATCGGTGAATTCTTCCTCTTCTAAGGCTTCTTGATTCGTTAGTATTCTATATTTCTTAGTTGTTGCACCTGCCTTTTGGTATGTTTTTCGCTTCACCACGGCCTACCTTTTCTTGCTAAGAAAGAAATCACTAGGAGGTAATTATTCTATACAAATAGGTGTTAAATCCTCTTTAAATATTATCTCTGCATTAGGGTTCCCCTTTGTAAATTGTAAGTGCGTGACAGATGGAATGGGACTGCATATTTATTTGGATGCTTGTTTCATGATAGCATTTGTGGTCGTTTCATTTGATGGAGACAAGGGTGTGTCTCATACCCCTTTTGAAGGGGTCTCTGTTTGATCCTTCACCTATTTAACTGGTGTATCTGTCTCTGGGAGTTTTTCCTCTCGACTTGGGATCTCAGTTTCCTGTTTCGAGGTCTCAGTTTCCTCTGTGTTCTCCTGAATTTTGTTTTTGCCAGGATTTGTATCCGTTGAACCTTGGGCTTATATTTTCTGTGTACCTGGAGGTTTTGATATTTTTCCTTGCAAAACTTTGGGAAGGCTAGTTTTCCAGTGTTCCTGGAATTTGTAGAAATTGACCATCTCTCCGGGCAGCAGATATCGAACTCGACTTAAGACTTCTGAGTATGATCTCACTCCTCGGAACATTTCATCATCGGGGGAATATTTGTGCTCATATATTTTTAGACCACATCTTTTCATATGGTTACCCACGAACCTATGAGGATCATGTTTCTTAAATTCAATGTCTACTAGTTTCATTTCCTCTAAGGTTGTGGCCTCCGCTTTGGCATGGCCGAAATCTAATAAAGAATATGTACTAATGTGTATGGGAAACGATGACCATACCTTTTTCTGAAATCCTTTGAGTTATTTTCTTATCCCGCTGAGGACAATTTTCCTAGCGATTTCTCCACATACTAGCTTGTCTGGTAACAATAGCGGTAGGGCATAAGGGGGAATAGAGCAGCCAAAAACCCTAATATACGAGAACTATTCTTATAGGTACTAGTCTGCCATGTTGTTTAAGTTTGTCATGAATTTATCTGAAATCCTGGAAGGTGGATGGCCGTAGATAACGACATGCATTGATACCATTACATAGTTGAAAATATCATAGATGAAGTCCTTGGCCTTATCTTCCTAGAGTTTGGAGTGGTACACATGAATAGGCTCTGCGTTATTTGAATTCCAGCTCCACCTCATTAATAGAAAAGGTGTCATGAAGCAAACAACATCCATAATGTACGCATACATGAAAAATGAAACTACTTTCCCACTCGCCCTTTGTGCTTGATATTCTGTAACTTAGTTGGCTAGACTAGCTGACAACAATTTATCTTAGCCGAAAGAGCCCCTTTGCTATTGTGTGGATAAGAGATACCCATGGCAGAAAAAAGTGCGCAGTATTCTCTCTCCCATAAAGCCTGCATACCATCATCGCTACATACATAAATTGTGGCTATAACGAAGGAATTTCATATATACCATGAGTGTCTTCTCTGAACTTTTCTGGGCGTGAGCACCAATCTTTGATCAGGTCAGATAAGATTTTTCCAAATTTCTCACATTCTTTGTTTTTGAAACCCTCTAAGAATTCAGCATTGTAAGTAAAATTGGGTGTGGGGGACAATTTGTACATCGCCTGCAGATGCTTCAGCCTAAATGTCCCAATAACTACCTTTTGCACGATAAATATTGTCCTAGTCGGGACATCTACGTGGTCCAACGCCCATTTAACCATATCACAATAGGGGAAAAACCGCGGCCTTGTTGCTACCTTTCGTAATTCTGACTGAGCGACCACTTTGTATTTGATATACAAGTCATCTTTCTCGTTGTCGTTCAAGTCGTCTAGGCAGTTTATCAACTCGTATTGCAAGATGTTAAAAACCTGTGTCCATGTTTTGACTGTGTCGATGTTTCTGGGTGAGGTATCAGAAATAATATCTGAATTCTAACCTGAACTTTCACCAGTTGTTTTGGGCATTTTTCCACGGAGCCATGATATAAAATCTTGATATTATAGTTCCTATCACAGAGGATGAAAATACAAATAATGGTTATCTCACTAAACCCTCTCTATGAAACTAGAATGAAATTCAAATAATGACGGAAATTCTTTCGCTTAGAGTACTTGAGTCTATGTGGGTCTTTGCTGACACAACGTTTAATTCTTTTAATAGAATGATTTTGAAATTAATCAAGATCTTGCTTTCAATCATTTCCCTAACTCGCTTATAAATGCCATAAATGTTTGATATTTCATGACTTGGGATGATCGTAGAAAAATTTAATTCTTTACCCGTAAGCTCCACAGGTTTAAAGTTGTTTAACATATTAATTAATCCAATTTAATCCTTTAATTAATCACAATTAGTTCTTAATCCTTTTTCTGTGTTCATAGTCTCAAATGATTTTATTCTTAGTCTTGGGCCATGAACCCCAAATTTGCAATATTGTGATTTGGTTAATTAACTTTGATCAGGCTTAAGTTCTTAATTGATTGTGATTAGTTTATAAATATCGCGACCTCGTGTATCATGATTACAAAGGTGTCATTTTAAGGTAAAACTGTCGAGTCGCGAAGTTGCAATAATTAACTAATGTTAATTATCGTTAGTCTTGTAATTAACCAGGTTTATCTTAAGTCGCTTTCACGACTTTTTACATCGGACACTCGAACGTCGCTCGAGGCGTGACTCCCGAATCGCTAAAATGCGATGCATTAAAATAGTGATAATCGCTACTCAATGTTTTGATGATCATGATTAAACTTAACCCAACTTCGTTGTTTCTCATGTCGGGACATTGGGAGCTTTGATACATATAACCATTAGATTTGCTAAATCCCTAAATCCGAGATTTGAGGTTTATGGCTATCGTTTTTGTTATGTGAAAGAATGGACGGCTTCAACCTTTTGGTAACTGGAGAATTTGAAAAAATATGTGTTCCAATATAGGCTCCATCTAGGGATCTCATCTCCCTGTGGGACGAGAAGAATAGTAGACCACGTGCCTTTATTGGGAAAATGGAGTCATTACTTTGTTTTTGTGAAACATTTTTAGAAAGAGGGTACAGAGAGAATCTAAGGTTTCAACTTTATCTCTGAAAGCTTTCGAAACTTAATCATTTACTAATCTCAATTTTAGGTCCTTCGATGACTTCCTCTTCCTTAAAATTGACTTCGGGTCTGCTTAAGATAATCAAAACAACCTTAGGATTTCTAACAGGTTCTATCGATCTTTCTTGCATCAAGCCAAAGCAATTTCGGTGTTTTTTAATCAGGGAGTCCTGTGTGAACTTGGGATGTAGATCTAGCCCAAAAGAAAACTGGTTACCAAAGTACAATATAATTCATGTATAATAGCCTTATAGATATCTTAGAAATTACTTCACTACCAGTGAGTTTGTTCAGTACCCCGGTGAAGTTATCTGATTCCCTTATTGAATTTCCTTTCACCACTTTAGTTTGTAACTTTGCATTTAAATTCTGAGATGAGGGCAATCATTTAATGAATTTCCTTTCATCATCTCTTTTTTGGACTAGATGGGGGCAATCATTTGTGAATTTTCTTTCACCATATGTCTTATAATTTCTTTTTAGAACATGAAGTGGGGGAAATCAATTTGTATAAATCATACTAGGGATGATATCTATTAATAATTTTGGCAATAGAGGTATGTTAACTCACTTTGATTACTCTGGACAAGTCTTCTTTTGACCTTCAAAACATCTTATTCTGCGGGAAACTTATGGGGGATTTTTTTTTATTTCCAAGGGCCTTCTTCTGAGAAATATTAATCATTTAAGACCCGTTAAAAAGCTAAGAGATTTAGGATTAGCCTATACATAATTTTGTTTGGTAGGAGCGCGAGGAGCCATGAGGACTTGCCCTTTTTCTAAAGATTCGTTTGTTAGCTTTCAGAGGTAAAGTGTGACCCCTCCTTCCTCTGTGAAGGCCATGGGGAGGCATATAGAGTTAAGGGGAATAATACCAAATATTTGAACAGGGTGATAGAGGGGTTTCGGATTTCATAAAAATGGTTGTTATAACGCAAACCCGACTTTTGAAAAATGTTCTTTGAGTTCACTTTATTTCTTCTTTTTCCATTTATTTTAATTTTATCCAGATGATCTCTTTTGTGATTTACTTTGAAAATTCTCTCCTTTGATAATACATCTAGCGAGTATCTTTATACATACAAGACTGTTGTTGTTCCAGGTGATATTCTTTGGAAATATAAATAATTCAAAGACTCATACCTTTGACTCTCCATTTCTCTCTCATATAAGTAAATTATTTATTTATCACCTGTCTCAGGATAACCAATATTTATGATATATGACCACTTGTTTGTATCCTTCATAATGTTTGAGCTATCGACAACAATCCCACATAAAAATAACATGAATAGTGTCAGGGTTTTACGATTCACAACGTTCGATGAGTAAATTATTTAAAATCACTAACCTGTTTTATTTTCGATGGAAGTAAGACTTACCTAAAACTATAAAAAAACAGAAAACACAAACTGATATATACAATGGGATTTTGGAAATAGTTTATTGCATATAGTGCTTAAGATAACTCCCATTGATAGGGGTGTTGAGGATTTTACTGTCCAAATTTTCTAGCAGAAATGAGTTCTTCCCTTCGAAGGTTGCAACTTTGAATGGTCCATACTAGATATGATCGAATTTTCCATGTTTGGTTGAGTCTCCTCTCCTAGCATCCCATTTCAAAACTAGGTCGCCAGGGAGGAATTCCCTATCTTTAGCCTTATGATCAAACAAGGATTTCATGTTGTCTTGATATTTCTGAAGTTTTTCATCCACTTCAGCCCTATTTTGATGATCTTCGATCAGTTGATTTATTCTTCTTGTGACATGATTTGGTTCTTCTTTTTCATCTTGCCAAAGTTTCATTACAAGTGGAGCCAAATTAATGGGTAATACCACATCGGTCCCGTATACCATTTGAAATGGAGAAGTACCGATTGATTTCTTGGTGCCTATCCGATTTTCCCACAAGGCATATTTCAAATGCACATGCCAGGCTTTCTTATTTTCGTTCAAAACCTTATTTATTATGGTGATTAACCTTTTGTTTGATGATTCAACTAACCCATTTCCTTGAGGATAGTACATTGTAGAATGACCCAGCACAATATTGTATTTTTGGAAAAAGATGACCATTTCCATAGATTTGAATGCCTGGGCATTATCTGTAACTATCTTCCGGGGACAGCCGAATCTAGATAATATATTTTCCTCCAAGAAATTTATTACCATCGAATCTGTCGCTTTCCTGGTCGGGATAGCTTCTTTCCATTTGGTGAAATAGACTATAGCATTTAGGATCCATATATGTTGTGCACTCGAGTGTGGATTGATTTCGCCTATAAAATCTAACCCCCATTGTTGAAAATGGGCTTCTGTTTTAACTAGGACCAAAGGTAACGTTGGGAGTTTCTGCTTGCTTGAAAATAATTGGCAGGAGTTACATGCTTTGACTTTGGAATTCACATTTGTGAATAAATTAGGCCAATAATGTCCTTCTCTCAATATTTTATAGGTTGTTTCTCTCCACGCATGATGTCCTCCGCACACTCCTTCGTGAAATTCATTTATAACTCTTTTTGTTTCAGATTCTACTTAACAATCTAGTAGAAAACCTAGAGGGTCTTTCCAATACAACTGGCTTTCTGAGATACAATACTTTACCGAATGTAATTTCAATGTCATATTTTTAGATGGAGACATATTGTTTGGGAATTTCAGAGTCAAAATATAAGATACTATGTCTTTACACCAACCTGAAGATGAAAACTTCTCTTCGATTCTAGTTGTGGCTATCTAGTCGTCGAATTCGTCTATGTCTAAATATCCTTCATTCTCTTGTAGGTTATTTATTCCAAGCGCTCTGAAATTTGATTCAGCTAGTAGCTTAGCCAAACCCTATCCATTTACGAGCTTTGTCGGTTTTACCTCTAGATATAATTCTTGAATTTTAGCAAGCCATCGACCCCTCTTCCCATCACTATCAAGCTGAACCAATATATCTTTAACAGAATTGGTGGGTACATATGCAATTATCTTAGAATGCAGTACGTAGGTTCTGAAATATTTTAGTGCTTTTACCATGGTATATGTCGGTTTTTCCATTATGTCGTACCTCAATTCTACGTCTCTAAGTCTTTTATTGAAAAACGTTATTGGTTGCTCAAAACCCTTTTCGTTATTCTGGAGGAGTACCTCCACAATTGTATGTTCGGATGCAAACGAAAAGATAAAAAAATCCTTTAGATAATCAGGGCTTGCCAGTACAGGTGCTTCACCTATAATTTTCTTGATGTGTGAAAATTATTCTTTTGCTTCGGCTGTCCATTTAACTTCGTTGTTCTTCTTGAGCATATCTGTAATCAATTTCACAATTTTAGCAAAGTTTGGGATAAATATCCTCAAAAAATTATTTTCCCTAAAAATGACTAGATTTCTTTTACATTTCCAGGAATATTTATAGTGTCAATAGCTTCGACCCTTTTAGGATCAATTTTAATTATGTCTTGAGATACAATATGGCCCAAGAGTTTACCTTCTTGCATCGCAAAGTGAGATTTCTTTGGATTTAGAGACAAACCAAATTTGTGACATTTCTTGAACGTTTGCTTCAGGTGGATTAGTTGTTCTTCATCAGATTTGGAAAAAACGGTCAGATCATCGAGATAAATAACGATAAATTTATCTCTTTCACCGATGAAGCCGATATCCATAGCTCGTTGGAAAGTAGAACCTGCATTCATCAAACCAAAAGGAATTTTGTCATACATAAATGTACCCCATGGGGTGGTGAATGTTGTCTTTTATTTATCGTCTTCGTTTAGAACAATCTTATTGTAACCGGAAAACCGTTGATCATTGACATTCTATTTGCTCCGACCACTTTTTTTAGAGCACGGTCCATTTTCGGTAGCGGATAATTGTCTTTGAGAGATGATTTATTTAAATTTCTAAAATATACACAGTCTGATTTCTCCACTCTTCTTCCTAACTGGGACCAAATTAGCTACCCACTCAGAGTACCTAAGTGGTACAATTATTTTAGTGTCCAGGAGCTTTTTTACTTCTTTTTTTACCACGGGCAATAATATGGGATTGATTTGCCTGAGCTTCTGTCAGAAAGGTTTAACACCTAGCTTTAAAGGAATCTTGTGTTCGATCATAGTGGATTCATAGGTTCTCAGCTCATCATAATACTAGGCAAACATGTCTTTATATTTCTAGAGTAAATCTTCATATTTACCTTTCATCTCAGGAGGAAGATATTTTGATATTTTTACTATTCTAGGCTTTTCTTTGGTACCTATATCGCAATCTTCAACTTCTTCTGGTTGAGGTTGTAGAGTAGATTTTAAGGGAATCTCGTTTTGGTCAAATAGTCTTTCTAAGGGGATTAGACCTTTAGGAATTTGGTTGTTTTTTAGTACTAACATGCGATGATTCGCGATCTTTTCTTGGAATTCTTGAGGATCTTCCTCTTCTTACATAATCCAAGTATGGTCGTTCTGGTTTTCTTGGTCAATATGCCTCTCAATAAAGTCTTCCACCATTTTGAGGAACTTTTTGTTATGTTCATCATCTTTGAACACCTGCCAGCATTGTATATTCTTTGGTATGGAGGGTCTGTGCCTCATCTCTATGCAAAAGTTGAGGCTACTTTGGCTAATGAATCAGATTGCAGATTTTTTGTACGGGGAATGTGTGTTACAAGGGAAAAACTCTCTATGGCCAAGGGTAAACCACAACAGATAGGTATGACTGTAGAAATCAACTCAGTTCCAACATATGCTATATAAACTAATGTGCAATACAAGAAAGAGGCCTACCTCGATCCAATGTTTGATGATGTTCCACCATTGAGCACTTCGACCCAAAGCTTTCTACCTATGAGGAGTTCTCAACAAACAAGAAAATCAAGTATATAGTGATGATACGAAAGGGGTTAGCATATCAAATAGCATAATCCATTAATAAACATTACAAACATGCCCATGGATAATAATCATATATTTGTAAGATACCAATAGGATGGGAAAGGAGTATTTCTATTAATAATTGATTAGCAAAAGTGTCAACATTACAGACTTCCGTGTCGGCATGGTTCAAAACCAAGAAGCCAAGTTCCTTCCAATTGGGTCCCCACCACTTCAATCCTCCACAAAAGGCAAGCTCATGAGAAAGAGGCAAAGAGGTCCTCTCAATAATAAGGGAAGAGCTTAGGGGCTGAACACTGTGTTCAGACTTGAGGGACAAAGGCATGCAGACTCAATATGAAGTAATTTCTGCAAAGTAACTTTGCTCTCAAAGTTGAATGCTTTCTCCTTCTTTTCCATAGTTCGAAATTTTGCTCTTATAGCCTCCAGAATGCAACTGAAGGGCTGAGTTGGAATGTTTCTAGTACATGGAAGGTCTAGGATTAGAGATCTTTTGTCATGACATGGAAACTCGACCTCATTTTATATTTTCTGTCAGAAATCCCGATATACACGAGTTGTAATGGAGTAGCAAGTGTATATGCATCTTTCATAGTAGTTAGGGAGCGTATATGTGGAAAAATGTATATTTTGTCTCTGGATTCATCAAAAAAGGGATGAAAAGTCTACATAGGGAAGTGAAAAAGGGTCCCCTGTGGAAGATAGCAATGGTGAGGCAAATATTGCTATAACAAATGCCCCCTAATGTGTGATATCAGAGGAGTATCTGCGATGACCAAAATACATTATAAATAACCCAAAAGTGGAGTGGTAGAGAACCAATTGGACGAAATCAATTGCTCATTATATTATGTACTGACTTTGCATACATGGATGCCAAGAATACAATGCAGATCCATGTGAAAAATATACCAAGCAAGTGTTCATGGAAATGAATAGGAAAATACAAATGCGGTTATATGCCAAAAGCTATCATAGTCACGAATAAGGCCCAGTGAAACCAATCTCAAAAATCAATCTGAAGATATCTGTATACCATGTAGTACAATCTAATCTCCCATGATCACTGAAGTCAAATAGGTACTGGTCCAATGAAATGGAAGAAACAACTCAGGAAAGATGCGAACACATAGTGATGTCTTCAAGTCTTCTACACTATCCGCTAATGGTGCAAGTCTATATCATGTGAATAAATGAGTTGAGGTCAAACACAATGAGACATCATTTGATTACCGGTCATTGAAGTATACCATTAAAAAATGCGAGACAACCTACTGATAACGAAAGTAGGTATCAAGGCACCAAGTACATCCCTACAAATGTGAATAAAGGAGTTGGTGTCAAACACTTGAGAGATCCATTGATCAGGAGACATTGATGTATTCCCATCTGTCAATGGTGAGATAGCTTGCCACTAATGATTTCAAGCCTCAAGGTACTCATAAAACTCTAGGTCTCATATCCATAATAAATGAGCTGAAGTCGATTAAAGGAGACCCTCTGAAAGGAGAGAATTAAGGCATCTCTCATCAGTCAACACAAGGAACAAAGCAGGAGATTCATGATTTGGTGGAGATCAAACGAAGAACATGTTCATGAACCAACGACCCTATGTGTCTTTAGTGTGTGCCAAATGCAAGCGGTACGTGAAAATGACCCTCTGAATAGCAGCCAATGATGAAAAATTGTTGACAAAGGCAAGGAAACCACCAATAAGGCTAATGACATCCAAGACACTGCAAGAATCCTAAAGTATGAATAGATTTCTTGTCGTCGAACACAAGGGTAACCACCCAGTCAACGACCGATGATGAAATGTTGATTGTTGGGTTCAAGGTGACCTACCAATGATGAAAGTAGGGCCAAGGTGCATGACAAGACCAAAGTATCATGTGATTCTGAGACAAACTGAGGTTATGGCCAACATGCAAAGTCAATATTTCTGAGGAGTGGCCGACACAGGTTGATAGACATCCTTTGAACAAGAGCATGAGACATATGGTGAACTCCGACTGCATGGAATCAATGATGTGACAATTGGATGTAGGAGGCATCGATGACGTTATCTATAGGGACTGGAAGAGTAACTAGTCAATAGAGAAAAACTCTGTAGAGAGATCAGCTTCCTAAGGCCATGCTAAACCCAAAATTATGATGACACACAGAATCAATAACTTTTTTTTCTATTCAAAGGCGACACGATTGTTGCCAATTACAATATAGCATTTCCTTATCGCTCACCTTTTTTTGTTTTTTCATAACAAATGAATTCTATGATACAGAGGAGGGAACAAGTGTCACAAATAAACAAAACTAGTTCTAACAGTGGAACGTACATATGCTCAATGCAAGGAAATGCATGCGGGATATGGACACTCAGGGTGATGTTCCCTCCAATGTTTGGGGTGTCAAATTGTGAAGGATAAAAACAAGGCTCTGCTTGGTTGAGGATGCAAACTGCTTAGGAAACGGTTATAATGCAAAGTGAGAACCGACTAAAGGCTCAATACAACAAGCGAGGGCATGAGATGCAATCACAACTTAATGCCAAAAAATGTCCTTTTTTATATGTTTTAGTCTACTTGGTGTGAAAAAGGGGTAAACTTGTGCCAAATAGACGTCTTTTCAAATCCAATTTATGAGTGTGAAAAAGACAAGTTCACTCGACAATCTTTTCTATTTTTGATAGCGAGTCAGAAAAGAGCTTAACTAAGACTCATGATCTTTCAAATCCAATTTTAATGAGTTTAAAAGGGACAAATCACTCAGAGATCTTTTCAGTTTTTGGACGAGTCAGAAAAGAGCTTAACTGAGACTCATTGTTGGTTGTCCGCGGGTAATAAGGGCGTGTGTGCATGAATGAGAAATGAGGGTCATTGTAAAGTCATGTATGGAGTTATAATGGACTCTCGGTCCTAAGGAAAAAATCGGCATGGGCACCAAATGACGAAGAGGTTTTAACTAGGGTACCCATGTTTGGTAAGTCTCTACCATTTATTAACGACACTATTAATAGCAGATGAAGGTTTATGCATTATAATAAATGGGTTCATACCTAAGGCATAAAAAATGGTAGACGAAGGATAATGCAAAGAATGTATGATAGAGTAGGTGCCTATATTATATGCTAGGTTATAAATGTACCTGCGTGAGGAGATGAACGACCAACCATGACATTGAAATCTGCAAGAAAATTGAGTCGAAACTACAAAAACTAGCTTAAAACCATTTTTGAATTAGTCCATTAGGAAAAACAATAGCATAAAACTATATCAAGTGGGTAAAAATGGATTATAAATAGTAATAAAATAAAAATTTACTGTATCATTTTCATTTTTACCCAAATAGTGCAATTTGGACTAAAAAACCTCCAGAATTCACACAACGATCGTGGGAGCAATAGCCAATGAAATCACGCACCGTCTAGACCAGGTATGAAGACCAGGTCCGTGATGAAGCTTTTATTGTGGAGGAAAGCATTTGCCAGGAAAATATAGAGGTGTTGAATGATATTAATTGTGTTATCCCTAGAACGGAAGCATATGACATTATATCAGATGCCTCTATTCTTTCAGATATTCATAACGATCAACATGCCTCTTGTGGAAATCATGAGTTTATAGAGAAAATGTGGTCCATGGTAGATGACTCACCTGGATATCGGGTTGAAGTAGATGTTCCTAGAAGCTCTGCTCATGATGACGAAGACCCTCTCTTTTTAAAAGAGGGGTTAGTTGTGGAAGAGGATTCTTCTCTTTTCCTCCAGGGGGTTTCTCACGATATATTTTTACCTGGGATTAAAGAGAAAAAGATTATGTATGAGCAGCCAGAACCAGCAGGTCCCACTATCCCTAAAACAAAAAAAAATTACGGGATCACTGTTCTGGAGGAAGGTCATATCAATGAAGGACAACCCCTTTTTGGTGTATATTATAGTGATGATGAGCAGCAAGCTTATCCTACATTTGATCACTATAAAGATACTGAAGATCCAGTCAGCAAGCAGAACCACCCCATGGTCCCTATTTATGATGAATATGAATCTGACCCGGGGGAGAGCCAAGAAGAGGAAAAGGAACCAGAAGAACAACTGAGCACATATTTCATTCCAGAGCCAGTTAGTGAGTAGCTACCACTCGAGATCAGTGACCCTATGAAAGTTGTCCACTCACCAGTGCTTGTCAGAGATATTCATCCACATGAGAACAGATGCGTAGCAGAGGAGGCTGCCTGTCACCAATTTTCCAAAATTTGCCACTCATTCTATGATCCTATCAGCGAGTACATGGAGTGGCATTTCCCCTATGCCTTGGAGCCGTGTTATTCCATATCAACTTCACCCTGTGAAGAGAAGTTGAAGAGTGTATCCATTCTGCTGCCACAGTTACACTATCTATTGGTGATCATCGACAGAAGGAAGGAGCTTCTATCAAGGAAGCTGCTTGAATGGATATGGTGGAAGTTTTCTTTCACCTAGCCCATGTAAAATATTTTATTAGCATAAGCTATATAAATAATCTCCTTTGAGCATGAAGCTTTATTTTGCTACTTTTATTTTTCGGCCTATATTTTCAGCGGCGCGATGTTTTGAGCATGACTCCATAGCCCAACAGCAAGGCACTGAACCTGCGGAATGAGTTCTTAGAGCATCACAGGGACGACCCTATCCCCCATGGAGCCTAATGTTAGCGACATTTCTTTTCCTAGGCACAAGAGTATTCGGGTATGCAAGTTGCACGAGGAGAGCCTAAGCACAATGAACAGAAGAAGTCATTTTCAGACTTAAATCAAGCGAGCAGTCTGATTTGAACGGCAAGGATCAAGAGACGAAGCAGATCAACAGTCATCGGGATTTTGAGGCTACCAAGTTACCCGATATATAGCGTAAGAGAAAGCGCCTATGTTTCAAGACTAAATCTGGGTCATCCGATCTAGTGATGCATGGTGCAAGATCTACTCAAGTCAGCATATCGGCATTTGGGAGTTCGAGGGGTAAAAGTCCCTCATCATCTCACATCTCGAAACCCCGAATCCTGAAATGTCGATAAGCGCCTTTGAAGCTAAGCCTATGTTCCTAGCACCCAGTCACATTGAGCGAGCCTGGTAATGGAGACAGCCCTCTCCTAACATCAAATACCATCTCGACCATCCATCTGAAGGACACACGGTGCAATAGCTGAGCCACGAGTGGGGCCCTTCGGGATTTTCATGATGAAAGCCCCGAGGTCATCTCAGTCATTCATCCATCAGCGAGGCTCGGGCACATTTAATTTAAAGAGAGCGCAGATCTAGACGGTCGTGATCCAAGCACTCAAATTCACGAACGAGGTCCAATTCCGCACCCCCTTCGTCATTCTGGATTTAACGAGAAGGGGGGGGGGGTCCGGAATCGGAGATAATGTATGAGCGCATCTGGACGACCCAAGTCTCAGCGCTTAGATCTACGGTCTATATTGGATTCTAGANGTTCTCCACCTATCGCCACCCTCTTCCCCCGTCATCTGTCCAACTTCCCTCTTTCCATCCACATGACCGCTCCTCTGCTCATCGCCCTCTCGCCTCCTGCCATGTGTCCCTCTCACTCCCAGTCACCTCCACCTATATGATCATTCCTTTTACTCTGTGTCCACCTGTACCCCCGCACTCCACACACCTTCCTCCTCTTTCCTTTTCAGACCATGTGGCATTCCTCAGCTTATGTCACCGCTCCCATTTCCTCTCCATCGCCTCCACTATGTTGATGCCATCACTCCCATCATACCCTCGTCCACATCCGCCATAGGGATCCCTCACAGCAGTCTAGCGAAGTAATGTCCAAAGAAAAGACTGTTCAGTTGATCCAGGTGGCACCATTAGGAGACCTCCACGTCCCAAAAGGTAGAGTTGACTGAGGATGTCCCTAGTCCCAAGAATGCAGTTATGGTAGTTGTTGTTGGTGGTTGAGCGTCATCTCTTCCATAAAGAGGAAGGTCCAACAAAGGACTAATTGACGCCGACTCACCTCTAGAAGGATAGTCTGAAATCTGATGGTGTCTATCATAGGCGCACAATCATCCAGAGTCTGCATGCGCAGACTGTCGAAAGGCATGCATACGCAATGTTTTAATTGCAGTGTCTCGTTTTCGCTTCCGTGTTTTGTTTTGAGTATATGTAGGCATTTTCACCATTTTTGTAAGGATGGATGGTTGAGCAAGGCTCCCGATTGTAAAGTTTTGATGAAGCGCTAGTCGCTCTGGTTAATGTATAAGGAATTTGAGACTTCTTACTTTATGGATGTCAGCCTCTTTTCCTTCTCTTGTATATTGTGTTAGAACAACTCGGAATTGGAGGATCCAGTCGAGTTGCGCTGTTGTAGGATGATGTAGGTTGGATCACTGCAACAGTCGCAGCGTTTCTAATCAGTTCTTGTGTTTTCTCAGCGCTGGAATGGCTTGGAATTGGAGGATCCAGTCGAGTCACCCTTC
>ML828824.1:51950-86958 GCA_009831015.1 Picea engelmannii
GATGAGCAGCAAGCTTATCCTACATTTGATCACTATAAAGATACTGAAGATCCAGTCAGCAAGCAGAACCACCCCATGGTCCCTATTTATGATGAATACGAATCTGACCCGGGGGAGAGCCAAGAAGAGGAAAAGGAACCAGAAGAAAAACTGAGCACATATTTCATTCCAGAGCCAGTCAGTGAGTAGCTACCACTCGAGATCAGTGACCCTATGACAGTTGTCCACTCACCAGTGCTTGTCAGATATATTCATCCACATGAGAATAGATGCGTAGCAGAGGAGGCTGCCTGTCACCAATTTTCCAAAATTTGCCACTCATTCTATGATCCTATCAGCGAGTACATGGAGTGGCATTTCCCCTATGCCTTGGAGCCGCGTTATTTCATATCAACTTCACCCTGTGAGGAGAAGTTGAAGAGTGTAGCCATTCTGCTGTCACGGTTACACTATCTATTGGTGATCATCGACAGAAGGAAGGAGCTTCTATCAAGGAAGCTGCTTGAATGGCTATGGTGGAAGTTTTCTTTCACCTAGCCCATGTAAAATATTTTATTAGCATAAGCTATATAAATAAGCTCCTTTGAGCATGAAGCTTTATTTTGCTACTTTTATTTTTCGGCCTATATTTTCAGCGGCACGATGTTTTGAGCATGACTCCATAGCCCAACAACAAGGCACTGAACCTGCGGAATGAGTTCTTAGAGCATCACAGGGATGACCCTATCCCCCATGGAGCCTAATGTTAGCGACATTTCTTGTCCTAGGCACAAGAGTATTCGGGTCTGCAAGTTGCACGAGGAGCGCCTAAGCGCAACGAACAGAAGAAGTCCTTTTCAGACTTAAATCAAGCGAGCAGTCTGATTTCAATGGAAAGGATCAAGCGACGAAGCAGATCAACAGTCATCGAGATTTTGAGGCTACCAAGTTACCCGATATATAGCGTAAGAGAAAGCGCCTATGTTTCAAGACTAAATTTGGGTCATCCGATCTAGTGATGCATGGCGCAAGATCTAGTCAAGTCAGCATATCGGCATTCAGGAGTTCGAGGGGTAAAAGTCCCTCGTCATCTCACATCTCGAAACCCCAAATCCCGAAATGCCGATAAGCGCCTTTGAAGCTAAGCCTATGTTCCTAGCACCCGGTCACATTGAGCGAGCCTAGTAATGGAGACAACCCTCTCCTAACATCAAATACCATATCGACCGTCCATCTGAAGGACACACGGTGCAATACCTGAGCCACGAGTGGGGCCCTTCGGGATTTTCATGATGAAAGCCCTGAGGTCATCTCAGTCGTTCATCCATCAGCGAGGCTCGGGCACATTTAATTGAAAGAGGGCACATATCTGGACGGTCATGATCCAAGCACTCAAATTCACGAACGAGGTCCAATTCCGCACCCCCTTCGTCATTCTGGATTTAACGAGAAGGGGGGGGGGTCCGGAATC
Organism: Picea engelmannii; assembly: GCA_009831015.1. Lineage (NCBI taxonomy): Eukaryota > Viridiplantae > Streptophyta > Pinopsida > Pinales > Pinaceae > Picea > Picea engelmannii. Next base: position 53,401 of record ML828824.1, read on the forward strand.
AGAGATAATGTATGAGCACATCTAGACGACCCAAGTCTCGGCGCTTAGATCTACAGTCTATATTGGATTCCAGACCCCCCCATCGATTCTGCATTTAATGGAAGGGGGGGGGTCCGGAATGGATTTTCACTCTAGCGGGCCCCCCTTCCTGTCGTGTCACTATCTGAGTCGTCCCCCCCCCCTCGTTGCCACTTGTTCTCCACCTACCGCCACCCTCTTCCCCCGTCATCTGTCCAACTTCCCTCTTTCCATCCACATGACCGCTCCTCTGCTCATCACCCTCTCGCCTCCTACCATGTGTCCCTCTCACTCCCAGTCACCTGCACCTATATGATCATTCCTTTTACTCTGTGTCCACCTGTACCCCCGCACTCCACACACCTTCCTCCTCTTTCCTTTTCAAACCACGTGGCATTCCTCAGCTTATGTCACCGCTCCCATTTCCTCTCCATCGCCTCCACTGTGTTGACGCCATCACTCCCATCATACCCTCATCCACATCTGCCATAGGAATCCCTCACAGCAGTCTAGCGAAGTAGTGTCCAAAGAAAAGACTGTTCGGCTGATCTAGGTGGCACCATTAGGAGACCTCCACATCCCAAAAGGCAGAGTTGACTGAGGACGTCCCTAGTCCCAAGAATGAAATTATGGCAGTTGTTGTTGGTGGTTGAGCATCATCTCTGCCATAAAGAGGAAGGTCCAACAAAGGACTAATTGATGCCGACTCACCTCTAGAAGGATAGTCTGAAATCTGATGGCGTCTATCATAGGTGCACAATCATCCAGAGTTTGCATGTGCAGACTGTCGAAAGGCATGCATACGCAATGTTTTAATTGCAGTGTCTCGTTTTCGTTGCCGTGTTTTGTTTTGAGTATATGTAGGCATTTTCGCCATTTTTGTAAGGATGGATGGTTGAGCAAGGCTCCCGATTGTAAAGTTTTGATGAAGCGCTAGTCGCTCTGGTTAATGTATAAGGAATTTGAGACTTCTTACTTTATGGATGTCAGCCTCTTTTCCATCTCTCGTATATTGTGTTAGAACAACTCAGAATTGGAGGATCCAGTCGAGTTGCACTGTTGTAGGATGATGTAGGTTGTATCACTGCAACAGTCGCAGCGTTTCTAATCAGTTCTTGTGTTTTCTCAGCGCTGGAATGGCTTGGAATTGGAGGATCCAGTCGAGTCACCCTTCAGCTCCTTGAAACTCTAGACCAAGAAGATCTTGGCTTCTGAGTTTTTCTTCTTCAAGCTTCCGAAGGCCTGTTGCCCGAGGCAGTCTTGCTCACCCTTCTCACAAATCTTCCATCTACCACCCTTTAATCAATTTACTGATAGAAGTTGGATCAAGACCTCCCTTTTTGTATACATACCAGGCCTGGTCTCCTAAGTCAAAGTTTTATCTTCTCAAGTATTTACCCATTTGATCACCCCATTTATTAAAACGTGACATAAAAACTGATGGGTGTCGGTCTCTGCTCTTGCAAGCAATCCAGGAGTGACTTATGTTTCCAACAGGTCTGATAAATGACATAATACAAGTCTTTGTATGTCATGAAACTCATCATCCTATGAAGTCTAAATCCCTTTCACCTCATCATCCACTACATAACCTCAAAAGGCCATCCTTGGGAGATTCCCCTACTTGAGGGTCTTGGTCTACCCAGTAGGATATTTATGACACCCCTCCCATACTTAAACTTGGTCAATTGTATAGGGTTTTTGAGAATTTTTTTAATTTGATAAGGTAGTTTTGATGCACATGTCTAGGTTCCTTTCTTATTATATGTGGTATACAGGTGTCATGATATCTTTGACTTGAGTTCTTTGAAGGGAGTACCCTTTTGTTTTGCAGGACCTTGCTTTGTGACCAGTTTTGGGAGAACATGCCTAGCTTGGGATTCCATGGGGAAATCATCCCATAGGTTGGATGTTATAGGCCCGCACATTGGATCACAAAGATACCCCTTTGGAGGCTTACTTGACATCATGTAGGATATTATCTATCCCCTAGTACCCTAACAATTTGCCTAGGAGAGGAAAACATTATCTTTTGAGGGTTGACATCATGCTTGAGTGGGTTTGATGGTGATGGAGTGATTACACATCAAAACTTGGCATATTTTTACCAGAGGAGACATGGATTGACCCTAGAACTTGATTAGGAGGCTCAAGGAGCCCCAACGACCTCCATTCTTTTCTCCAACGACTTGCTCAAAGTGACAAAACGTCCCCTAAATGGGTGACATCATCTTCTCTTTAGGGTTTCTAATGTGTTAAAGTGAATTTTTAATGAATTATTTGGTTAACTAGGTAATATAAGGTTTTTTGAACCCTTATCTTATGTTTTACCCTTTGAATGTGGACAAACTTTGTGTTAGAATTTTTGTATAAATAGAGATCATGTGAATCTCTTTCTGTAACATAAATCTCCCATTGTGAGAAGTATTTGGCTGAAATATTTTTTACTCTTGGTGATTATGCTCTTTCTCTCTTGTGAAATTTCTTTTGGTGAATGTCTCTTGGTGAATGGATGAGGAGGAGTGATGCACACCCCCTATAGTCTTTCTCTATTGACTCTTTGATGAATGTTGCATGGTAAACTAGGGTTTGATATCTCATTTTCTTTGATATGAATGTTGCATATGCTATTTAGTTCTTTCTTATTTTGGTTATTGTTGGTGGAAACCCTAGGGAGGAGTATTTTGGATACACCCTCCATCATTGATTCATCTCTTTGTTAAGGTTTTAAGTATTTCTTTTTTGCAAGGGTTACTAGGAGGAATACGAGTGTGTATACCCTCCTAGATTTATCCTAAGTTTGGTTGGAATAGCCTAGGGAGTAAGAGGCTTTACACCCCTAGGGTTGTTGTTGATATAACTTGTGCTTTAAAGACCCTATTTACCCAATTTTAAAGGCACTAATATGAATATTTTTCATGGGAGAAATAAAATAGTTACATTGAAAAACGTGAATTTCGGTCATTTCAACTTTTTGCAATTTGGGTTTTGTTTCTTGTGCTTAGAGCACCTCTCAACAACTAGGGCGTCCCCTCTAAAGGGATAGTTATTGCTGATGTTACAAAAATTCATATTCAGCCATTAGGGATTCATAAACCCTACTCTAAATTCTTCAATAACTCTTAAATAAACCATTGGAATTTGCTCAAAGTTTGTACACACCAACTACTAAGCCTAGCACACTTTTTGGCAAAGTTTGGGGGAGTTTTAGTGGCTGATATTCTTGCTGCAATAAAAAAAAATTTACAGCCATACGGCTGGTTTATATTGCTGCAGAAAGTGTTTACAACAGGCTTACATTTTTATGCTAGTATCTTGGTCTTTAAATCTTGAGTTTCACTAGTGTTTAGCTAGTTTTTCTCTTGCATATTTCACTTGATTTCTAGCATTTTTATAGCAGATCATTGTGCCATTTCATTTCTGATATATAGTTTTACTAACATTTGATATTAGGGACAACAATCTTAACTTTATTTTCCAATTGATATATTGCATTGTATACTTTTTTTTCCTTATGTCTCAGGCAGGTATTATCTCTTTATAGGTCACTCAAAGCTTTGGTAACCCCAAAAAATCCTCAAGACTCATTACCAAGTTCCTTTTTCCATATAGAAACTTGACCTTTAGGGGAATCCGTTCATGCATTACATTTTTTGTCTCAATCTCTCGTGGTTCACCGAGATTCCCCTCTTGAGGTGACTACCTCACCTCTAAAGTGATGGGAACACTTGCCTACGATGAAAATGGGTAGGTGTTCTCTAATTTGTCACAAATTGGTGGTTGGGTCAGGATTTTCCCAACCTAAAAGTTGTGTGATAACATGCACTCAATGATACCTTCCTCGTGATCATACCTAAGGAGGAAAGGTTCACCCACCCAAATCAATTTCGACCCATTGCACTTTGCAATGTAATCTACAATATTATAAAAAAATTAATTTCCCTCGGGCTCAAGACCATCCTCCCATTAATCATCTCCAAGGAGTAGATGGGCTATGTGGAAGTCTGACATATTTTGGACAACATTATTTTGGCTCACGAGGTGATACACTATTAAATCTACAAAAACTCCATGTATTCTCATTAAAATGGACCTCTCCAAAGCTTTTGATAGAATGAGTTGGTGTTGGCCCTTGACAAAGTTTTGGAGAAACTTGGTCATGTTTGACCATTTTTGGGACTTCGACAGGCTAGTCAAAGACGGAGCACAAGGCAAAGAGGAGATCGTAGGATCTTGCCCCCTTTTGCAGGATTTTTGGATTTAGGGTTTATGTAACATGTATGGGATGTCAACCCATGGGTTTACCCATGTTTAGGCCCCATTTTCAATGTATAAATAGATATCTAGGTGACGTAAGAAAGTAGTAGTAGTGAATGTTTGTCTCTTAGTGCGGAGCTAGAGTCTTTGTGCACACTATGTGTTAAGACTTGCAGAGCTAAGTGAAAGTGATTGTAAGAAGCTGGTGTGTAGACTGTGTAAGAAGGATTTGTGTTGTGACCTAACTTGGGGAAGGAGGATCTGGCAAGGTGTGCACAGATTTCCTATCATGCAAATTTACTGTCCTATGCAGAGTGGGTCTTCTAGCTATGTGCATTGAACGAAGATAATAAAGAGAAGAAGAGTTGGTGGACGTACCCCCACGCTGGGGGTGAACCACATATATCCTATGTTATGGTTGTTTTGTGTGATTGATGTGATTTATTCTTAGTGTTGTTATCTTTATGTATGTTATATGCATCAGATATAGTAGCTTAGTGCTTAGTAATATGAATGACTGCTATATCTGATCTATTTCTATGTGCTAAGTGCTTGAATTTGTTAGATCTTATTGATTACTATGTTGCTCTGTAATTAGGGATTTAGCCGCGATGTAATTGAGGGTTAAATACTAATGAATGTGAACTGCTAAGTGATTTATTAAGTACTGTGATCACAAATCTGTGTCCCATCTAGGTTGTAGACACTTGATCCTACAACCACCCCTACCTCTACCTCGAGTGATACTTCATCTGCTTCGCAGGTGTTGCCGAAAGGGCCAGTTAGGGTTTTGTTGGTGCATTGTTGAAGCGTTGAACCTTGGTTCTGCCCCTATGCCAACAAATGGTTATGTTTCTGGGACCTGAAACTGTGATTGCTGGGAACTAAAGAAAAGAGAAAGATTTGTGTGTAGATCTATTGCTTTAGGGCGCAATACTCTACTTGACTTGTGAAGCTCTGTTCTAAGAAAAGAATCATGATCTGAAGAAAAGAGGTAAGATATTAAAGCCTTGTGCTTTGATAAAGGTAAGATAAGTGAAATTTTTTGTTTCGAAAGAATGGATCTAGGTATGTTTGATAGATTTGGTCCTACTCTGAAAACTAGGGAACAACTAGAAGAAAGAAGATATGATATGAATAGATCTGATAGAACTAGTGAAAGATATGTTATTCCTATGCATAGAAAGAACGGTTGGACTAACAAGTGGATGCAGGACCCTAGAAAACATTTTTTTACAGATCCACCACTGTGATCCCAGTGCACAATACAAGAAAGGTTGGGAATCGTTCAAGAGAAAGAGAGGATTGACTCTTTGTTATAATTGTAGAAGACCGAAATATCTTTCTAGGGAATGCCTGGGTAGAAATCCTAGTTGTCTTTGTTGTAAAGTTGTGGATCATGAAGTTTTATATTTCCCTAGAATGATTGCTAAAGTTGAAAACATGAACATGAGATAAGAAGACCATGAGGAAGGTCAAGAGACTAAGAATATGTTCAAGAACCGAAAAGAATCAGAGACTACATTATTGCAGATGAAAGAAACCCTGAATGATCACAGAGACATCAACTTATCAGAGGTCTTAAAAGGGAAGGAGTGCATAGAAACAAGAATAGGAAACTTCAATATAGACTGTGTCCTGGATGAGGAAACACAGGTAAATATCATGAGAGAAAGAACTTGGGAAATTTTGGGAAAGCTTGTTATGGTTCCTTCATTGGGAGGAATAGGACAGTTTAAAGGGAAGATGATAATCCTATGTGGAAGACTTACCCAGATACCTATGAGTGCTCATGGAACTTCGACACAAAAATAATTTGAGGTCGTTAAGTTTGTTGAGAACAACGCCCCATTTGTTATTTTTCTAGGAAAAACTTGGGTTGAGAAAGATGATATATGAAGGAAACAAGAAGAGGAAGCTCTAGAACAGAAAAAACAAGAACTAAGAGATTTCATGGCTATGAGAATAACGCACTTACTAGATGAACATGACGACAATTCAAAGCTACTAAGGACTAGAGACCTGGATGTCGAAGTTGAAAGGACACAGGAAGACTTGAAACCCTTTTCCATATAAGGGAGTAGAGCACCTATCCCAGACATAGAAGAAGTATTACCCTCGAACCCTATGAAATACCCTCCAACATGTGAAGTTACTATCCCAAGAGGAGATAAGAACAATAATGGAAAGAGGAAACCAGTGACTCAAATCATAGGAAAGAAAGCCAGAAAGCTCAGCAAGAAGAAAGAAAAGTTAGAAAAATTGCAGGAAGTTCCAAAGAGGACTTCGCAGAAGGAAGGTTTGCAGAATTGAAACTTTGTCGGGATATAAGAACAATGCAGATTGGCACTTCACCACGAAAAAGAAATATGACAGTTGGAGACATCCTGACCATTAGAATGACACTCCAGAACGACTAGAAACACAGTTATTGATAGAACGTTCACCATTGGACCGTTGGGACGGTGCCATAACGGATGGAATTGCATTGATTGAGGCGTTACTGCTTGTTGGAAGAGTTTGTTAAGACATTGTCTATTTATCCCATTGAGCATTGCACCAAGAACACTTTTGCCAATTGTGATTATCTGAGCTCACATATAACTAGTTGCTTTCATGCAGTGCTTATTTAGAACTCGCCACCCATTCTGTTACATTGAGTGTTTTCTCACCAACCTGAGATATATGACCTCGAGCGTGCAAGTCAGATGACATTAGCACAATAGAAACTTTTTCCAAAGAGATCCTAATAGACCTCATGGCTTAAAAGGTGATGTCTGGAAGCATACAAGCTTCATCAACACGAGGATTGGAAGCATCTCCGTCGACTGCGCAACGTTGGTCTAGTTGACTCGCTGTTGTGAAATGTAGCAAGCATCGTGATGACTTGGTGAATGCGAAGCTCATCCCATCTATCCTGCCCAACTATATCCCACCTCTGGTTGGCACGGTTAGTTGTGATAGTGTCCCGAGGGACTTTGACTACACCTTGATCACTGCGTACCTCCCGAAGGGGATACGCGTAGTTGGACCACAGTTGGGATAGATCATGATGTTGAAGATCAGTGACTTCAACTTGGGAGATTGAAAGAACTATGGCATGCTTACCCCACATAAGTATTTGACCAAGACAAAGGGTACAAAGTCGAATATCATCCCCTAGCCGTGGACCATGGACATTACAAGGTCCACCATCCTGAACGTAATGAAGATACCCCACTTTGGAAGGGATCCAGAGGTTAACGCATGCGTTAAAATCCTATTGCCTTGTTTCCATGGAAATTATTTGTGGTTGGACAGACGCATCAATGTAGATCTGGCGTTGATCCATTAGATCACCGGATTAAGCATGCAAGGACCAGACCCACAATACTTTTATCCAGGGAAGGTTGCAGATCATGCCCTGGCACAGAGAATCAAAGACACCTATGGTGATGTGCAGAAGGGGAAGCAAGGCTACAAGGTATCTTCCATCTAGAATGACGCAGTGCACCTAGCCTGCAAGTTGATCATTGGTAAACTAGTAAGGAAGAACAAACCCATGTAGGTCACGGGGTTCATTGTTGACCTTGCGGGAAAATGCATTGAAGGAATAAAAATGAATTGGGTGAGCTACGTCATCAACCAGTTAGAGAAAGACTTTCGTGAAGCTCGGGATCAGGGCTATGAGTTCCATTTCAATTGGTTGTTGATCCTCATCACCTTCATTTCTTGGGAGACACCAGAAGGAGCGACCTTCCCTAAGATTGAGTCGTTTGAACCCCTAGCTGTGAAGTTCACTATGCTCTGGTACTCGAGTGACACAGCTAAGCAATGGAAATAAAACACGGTGTTCCACACCTACTACCTACAGTTGAAGAGGGATATTGAGTCTTTCCCTCGTATGACGTCGAACACCCTACACAGGTCCAGGCCTTTTGTGAAGTTCCACGTAGATAGACATTTTATTTATATCACTGTGCATGGAGACGAACATAAAGAAGAACTTCAATCCTACTATAAGCTCATTGAGGAGGACATGGAATAAATAATTAAGGAATTCCTGCAAAGTTCCTTATACCAGTCGACTAGGAAGAACTGTTCGACCCTGACCTCATCGACAGTCTTGTGGTCACTCGGGAAGAATATGATGCATCTAGTAGTAGCAGAAGGAAAAAGAAGGAAGAGGTACAGGAGCTGAACAACGCATTAGAAGATACTGCTTTAGATTCACCTGGAGGGGGAGGAGGTGATGAAGTATATAAGGAAGAGGATGAAGGGAAAGAAGACAAGCAAAAGAAAAGTGAAGTAACACCGCCTAAATATCCCCTCGAAGATACAGAGACATCCAAGAAAAGAAAGGTTCCCCCAAAGAAACCTACATCGTAAAAGAATTCAAAAGCCAATAAACCAACATTTCATGTTGTGATAATGGTGGATGACATCGTACTTATCACTGTCGTTGTGTCAGACACCTCGGAGGATATCTTGCAGCGAAGTAAATCCAAACAAGAGACAGTGTTTGACAGGATCTAAGCAGAGCTTAAAGGAGTAAAATAGGCTCTCTATTCGAGCCACGCAGTGTCTACTGTGCTACCACCACCAAAAGGAGAAGAGTTGGGAGATGAGCCTGCCCAGATACATAGATTAGCAGACTCGATAGAAGCTCACCTTCATCATGTCCAGGAGGAAAAATAATAGGCCACAGAGGCTCTAAAGAAAGCAAAAGAGAAATGCATAGAGAAACGTCGGGCTCCCCAACAAGAAAAAGATGACCTCTAGGCAAATTTTATAGAGGATAGAGCACAGATCCAGAAGGAGAAAGAACAGTTACTCATAGAGCAGATGGGAGTCAAAGAAGCAATCACTAGAACACTTTTCTCTGTAATCAGATTAGAACAGAGGGAAGAAGAAGCCACTAATAGGTAGGTGGGGAAGCTTGTTGAATCCATTCAGCAGCTCCAACAAAGAGTAGCAGAACTAGAATTACAAGCAATGCCAAACATTTTGTAGGAAGTGCGAGACCAAAGGGAAGAAACTGCCCAAAGCACAATTGAGACAGTCAAAGAATTAACCTTGGAATGCAAGCAACTCAGCAGTCGAAGTGCATAGACCTATTAGCACCTTGCAGAGGACCCTAAACTAAGGAAATGGGAGTCACAACTCTAGGAAGTGAAGCAACAAGAACCAACAGTGAAAACATAGTTGAATCTACTGTCACCGGTCGAGAGGATGAAAAGGTCATAGGAACAATGCACAATTCAGCAACAGGTCCATGCCATCCAGAGTAAAGTCATGGAAGTGACCCAGAGGCTCCTGCCAGTGCAAGATGAAGCTTGCATACTTTTTGAGGAGGTTGAAGGACAAGGTGCACAGCTAGAAACAATGGTCACCTCTGTAGAAAAATGATTGGAAGGACCTGTCACCTAGAAGGTCATTCAGGAGTTTGTTGAGCAGGAGGCTCTCGCAAAACAGTAGGTCGAAGGAGCTTGAGCTAAGATCGAGGCCTTCGAGGAAAATTTACCTATATTAGAGTGACGCGGGACGAGTCACAGGTGAGTGTTGGGGGTCTGTTGGCCCTTGACCAATTTTTGGAGAACCTTGATCATGTTTGACCATTTTTGGGACTTCGACAGGTTGGTCGAAGGCGGAGTGCAAGGTGAAGCGGAGATCATGGGATCTCTCCCCCTTTTGTGAGATTTTTGGTTTTAGGGTTTATGTAATGGGTATGAGATGTCATCCCATGGGTTTAGCCATGTTTAGGCCCCATTTTCAATGTATAAATAGATATATAGGTGATGTAAGAAAGTAGTAGTAGTGAATGTGTGTGGCTTAGTGCGGAGCTAGAGGCTTTGTGTATACTATGTGTTAAGACTTTCAGAGCTAATTGAAAGTGATTGTAAGATGTTGGTGTGCATATTGTGTAATAAGGCTTTGTGTTGTGACCTAACTCAGGGAAGTGTTGGTTGTGGAGCCTGATTATCTTCCTGATTCAGAGGTCCTTTCTTTCAGCTGTGTTTATACCCCATGAAGACTCTACACCACAGAAGTATGTACACTCTTCCACGTGGGGGAGTGCAGGGGGGGGTACCCCCTCTACGGGGACTAGGGGGGCTATCCCCCCAGCTGGGGGGTTGGGGGGAAAGCGGGCCCCTGAAGGAAAAATTGCCTTGTAAATGTATATTGTAATTTCATTGTAAATCTGGACCATTTATTATAAGGTCATAGATCTAACTATAGAAATTATTTTAGGGTTTTTTGCCCTAGAAGGAAACCCTATGTTATGAGGGAAATTTATTGCGGTTATGCATTATGGAGAGTATTGTATTCTGAGAGAGGAGACTGTGAGAGAAAGAAGAGGAAGTTATAGTGGGTTTTGTTGTAGGTTGTATCCCTTCATTTGCTGGATAATAATAAAGGAAGGACCTGGAAATTTCTCTGGTGGACGTACCTCACACTGGGTGAACCATGCAAATTTGTGTCTCTATTGTATTGTGTATCTTCTGTGTTTTGTTTCCACATTTGTTTTATTTTATTGCTCCGTGGTCCTTTTTTTCTAACAACTGGTATCAGATTGAAAGGTAACTTGCAGAAAAAGAGGGTTCCTGGTTCGAGTGGGAGAAATGTCGGAAGATGGAATGTTTAGGGTCAAGAAATTAAATGGCCAAAACTACCAGTTATGGAAGATGCATATGGAATATTATTTGTATCATAAGGATCTATTCCTACCATTGGGAGGAGTAGAAAGGAAGCCAATGGCCATGAAGGACGAAGAATGGGACATTCTTGACAGAAAGGCTCTAGGAACGATACAGATGAGCTTGGCAGCATCGGTGGCTTTCAATATTTCGAAAGAAAAGACAACAAAGGATCCGATGGACGTGTTGGCTAAACTGTATGAAAAACCCTCAACATCTAATAAGGTATTTCTAATGAAGAGATTATTTAATATGAATATGTCAGAAGGTGGGTTTGTTGCAGATCATTTAAATGAATTTAATACGGTTACTAATCAACTAAGTTATGTAAAAGTGGACTTTGATGATGAGGTTAGGGCTCTTCTAATCTTGTGCTCATTTCCAAAAAGATGGAACGGCTTGGTCATGGTTGTAAGTAAATCTGTCTCTGGTTCAAATACTTTAAAATTTGATGATGTTGTTGGTGTTATCCTTACTGAGGAAATGCGACGAAAAAGCACAGGTGAGACATCAGGTAATGCATTGAACATGGAGAACAGGGAAAGACAAAAGGATAGAGGAAAGGGCTCAGGGAACAATGTGAATTCTAGGAAGGGAAGATCCAAATCCAGACTTGGAAATATAGAGTGATGGAATTGTGGGAAGAAAGGACATATGAAGAAAGATTGCAGAGCTCCAAAGAAACAAAGAGATGGAAAACAAGAGAGAAATCAGGAAGAAAATGTAACAGGTGATGTGTTAGAAGATGCTTTGATTCTTTCTATAGATAATATTTTTGAGTCTTGGGTAGTATATTCAAGGGCTTCATTTCATGTCACATCCCATAGGAAACATTTTCTAGATTATGTTCTAGGTGATTTTGGATAGGTTCATTTGGGTGATGATGCACCATGAAAAATTGTTGGAATGGGAAATGTAAAAATAAAGCAACGCAATGGAAACCAATGGTTGTTGAAAGAGGTAAGACATGTTCTAGATTTAAGGAAAACTCTAATTTCAACAGGCCAGTTGGCAAGTGAAGGTTGTGTATCCATATTTACAGATAATACATGGAAGGTCATCAAAGGATCATTGGTGATAGCAAAAGGAGAGAAGGTAGGTACATTGTATTTATGTACCGGTAATATTGACTCTTCTATATCTTTATCTTCTACAGGAGTGGATATAGCACTGTGGCATCATACGATGGGACACATGAGTGAGAAGGGTATGCAGATACTTCACAAAATAAATTTGTTGCCGGATCTTAAACAAATTGATTTGGACTTCTATGAGCATTGTGTTTATGGAAAACAGAAGAGAGTCAAATTTCTCAGAGTCGGAAGAGAAAAGAAGAATGAAAGGTTAGAGCTTGTGCATACAAATGTATGGGGACCAGCTCAGGTATCATATCTTGGTGTCTCTCATTATTATGTTTTATTGATGATGAAACTAGAAAAACTTGGGTTTATTGCATTCGACAAAAATCTGATGTTTTTGATACTTTTTAAGAAATAGAAAGCTTTAGTTGAGAATGAGACGGGAAAACGTTTGAAGTGTCTCAGATAAGATAATGGAGGTGAATATTGCAGCAAGGAGTTTGATGAACTGTTCATACCATGGGATTCGTAGAGAGAAGACAGTTCCAAGAACACCACAAGAAAATGGTGTGTCAGAAAGGATGAACAGGACAATCATGGAGCGTGCAAGGAGTATGAGATTGCATGACGGTTTGCCCTTACAGTTCTGGGTAGATGTTGTAGATACTATTGTTTACTTAATAAATAGAGGACCTTCAAGCTCTTTGGATGGTATAATTCCAAAGGAGGAATGGATAGTAAAAAAAGTAAACTATTCCTTTTTGAAAACTTTCGGTTGTGAAGCATTTGTCCATATTGATAAAGAAAATAGAACAAAGCTTGAGTCTAAATCCAAGAAGTGTACCTTTATTGGATACGGTGTTAATGATTTTGGTTATAGATTATGGGATTATGAAAATAAAAAAATCATTAGGAGTAGAGATTTCATATTGAATGAGAAGTTCATGTACAAAGATCAGTTGCAGGGAAAGAAACTAGAAGAAGAAAAACAAGAATACCCAGTGCTTGATGAGATCATTGAAAAATAAATTCCAAAGGAACCTGAAAATCAAAATGCACAACAACAGGAGTAGCAGGTACCGCAAACACCTACAAGTGTTGTTAGAAGATCTACCAGGTTAAGTATACCCCCTGAATGATACTCTCCTTCATTGTATTATTTATTGTTGATTGATTCTGGTGAACCAGAATGTTATGAAGGGGCAATGCAGGTAGACACCAAAAATAAGTGGGAGAAAGGCATGAAAGAGGAAATGGATTCCTTGACAAATAACCAGACTTGGGACTTGGTTCAGTTGCCTATGGGAAAAAGAGCATTGCAGAATCAATGGGTTTACAAGTTGAAGGAAGAAGATGGAGGAGAAAAGTGGTACAAGGCTAGACTTGTTGTAAAGGGGTTTGCACAAAAGAAAGGTATAGATTTTGATGAAATATTTTCTCCTGCTATTAAAATGACTTCAATTAGGACTATTTTAAGTCTTGTGGTAGTAGAAGATTTGCATCTTGAATAGTTAGATGTAAAACTATCTTTTCTCCATGGGGATTTGGAGGAAGAGATTTATATGCAGCAGCCATAGGGGTATGAGGTCAAAGGGAAGGAGAATTTGGTATGCAGGTTGAAGAAGAGATTGTATGGCCTAAAGCAAGCTCCAAGGTAGTGGTATTTGAAGTTTGACAGGTTTATGACAGAACAAGGTTATAGTAGATGTCATTCTAATCATTGTGTTTATTTTAAAAGGCTAGAAAATGGAAGCTATATTATCTTGCTATTATATGTATATGACATGCTTGTTGCAGGGTCTAATATGCAGGATATAAATATGCTCAAGAAGAAATTATTCAATTCATTTGCAATGAAGGATTTGGGTGCTGCAAAGAAAATCCTTGGCATGAGAATAACAAGAGACGGAAAAAATAGCAAATTGACATTGTCTCAGGGTGAGTACACAGAGAAGGTGTTGGAGAGTTTTAGAATGTAAAATGCAAAACCAGTTAGTACACCTTTGGCCATCCATTTCAAATTAACTAAGGAAATGTGTCCCAAGACATGGGAGGAGATAGAATACATGTCCAGGGTCCCTTATTCATCAACAACTGGCAGCTTGATGTATGCAATGGTTTGCACAAGACCAGATATTGCACATGCAGTGGGAGTTGTGAGTAGGTATATGGACAATCTAGGTAAAGAACATTGGGAGGTAGTAAAGTGGATTCTCAGGTATTTCATAGGTACTACTACTCATGCATTATGTTTTGGAGGTTCAAACACTTTTCTACAGGGATATGTTGATTCAGATATGGTAGGTGATAAAGACAGTGGGAGGAGAACCACATGGTATGTTTTTACTATAGGCAGAGCAACAGTAAGTTGGATTTTAAAACTACAAAAGGTTGTTGCACATTCAATGACAGAGGCAGAGTATGTTTTTTCTACAGAGGCTAGCAAAGAGATGATTTGGTTACAAAGGTTTAGGGAGGAATTGGGAAAGAAGTAGGAGAATAACAGGTTGTACTGTGACAGTGAGAGTGCAATTCATCTTGCAAAGATCTCAACCTTCCATTTTAAGACTAAGCATATACAGTTGAGGTACCACTTCATACGATCTGCCTTGGAAGATGGAAATTTGAAGTTGGAAAATATACACACTAGCCAGAATCCTGCAGACATGTTAACAAAGGGAGTAACCAGAGAGAAACTGAGTTCCTGCTCAGTTTTAGTTGCTCTTCAAGAATGAAGATGAAGATGATAAATTTGCCAGGTCCAAGAAGGCTCAGAGTCCAGCATATACAGCAGCAGTAGAGTTGTTGAGATCAGTCTCCAAGTGGGAGATTGTTGGTTGTGGAGCCTGATTATCTTCCTGATTCAGAGGTCCTTGCTTTTAGTCGTGTTTATACCCCATGAAAAATTTACACCCCAGAAGTATGTACACTCTTCCATGTGGAGGAATGCAGAGGGGGGTAACCCCTCTGCGGGGTCCAGGGGGGCTATCCCCCCGACTGGGGGGTTCGGGGGCAAGCGGGCCCCTGGTGGGGGTTCAGGGGTGAAGCCCCCGAAGGAAATATTTCCTTGTAAATGTATATTTTAATTTCATTGTAAATATGGACCATTCATTATAAGGTCGCAGATCTAATGGTAGAAATTATGTTAGGATTTTTTTCCCTAGAAGGCAACCCTCTGTTATGAGGGAAATGTATTGCGGTTATGCATTACAGTGAGTATTTTATTCTGAGAGAGGAGACTGTGAGATAAAGAAGAGGAAGTTACAGTGGGTTTTGTTGTAGGTTGTATCCCTTCATTTGTTGGATAATAATAAAGGAAGGACCTAGCAATTTCTCTGGTGGACATATCCCACACTAGGCGAACCATGTAAATCTGTGTCTCTATTGTATTGTGTATCTTCTGCGTTTTGTTTCCACATTTGTTTTATTTTATTTCTCCGTGGTCCTATTTTTCTAATAGGAAGGAGGATCTGGCGAGGTGCGCGCAGATCTCCTGTCCTGTGCGGAGTGGGTGTTGTGGCTCTGTGCATTGAATGAAGATAATAAAGAGAAGAAGAGTTGGTGGATGTAGCCCCACGCTCGGGGTGAACCATGTATATCCTGTGTTATGGTTTCTTTGTGTGATTGATGTGATTTATGCTTAGTTTTGTTATCTTTTTGTATGTTAGATGCATCTGATATAGTATCTTAGTTCTTAGTAATATGAATGATTTCTAGATCTAATCTATTTCTATGTGCTAAGTGATTTAATGTGTTAGATCTTATTGATTACTTCACTTCTCTGTAATTAGGGTTTTACCTGCGATGTAATTGTGGGTTAAATACTAATGAATTTGAACTATTAAGTGCTCTATTAAGTATTGTGATCATAGATCTGTGTCCCAGCTAGGTTGTAAACACTTGAGTCCTGCAACCACCCCTACCTCTACCTCAGGTGAGACTTCATCTGCTTCGCAGGTGTTGCCTCAAGGGCCGGTAGTTAGGGTTTTGTTGGTGCGATGTTGAAGCATTGAACCTTGAGTTTGTCCTTGTGCCAACAGTTGGAAATATATGCATTCAATAATTTTGGATTTTGGTTTTAGTGATGAGTTGGCCAGTTGGATCCACAATTTAACTTTCATGGCCTTCTTCTCTATCTTGGTAAATGGTAGTTCGTCAAAATATTTTTCTCCTAGAAGGGGAATCCATCAAGGAGACCCTCTCTCCCCTTTCCTCTTTGTCATTATGGCATAAGGTCTCGCCCGTTACATCAAATATTTCATTACATAGGGTTACCTTCAAGGTATAACCCTACATGGTATTCAATCAGATGCCTCTCACAGTTAATTTGTAGATGATACCATGCTATTAGACCCACCCACAGATAAGGAAGCATAGAAGCTTAATACAATTTTATCGGATTTCAATAATGCTTCGGGCATGTACATAAATCTTGATAAGTCCCAAATACTTTTATTTAATTCTCCCATGGAAATTTCGAACCACATTTCTTGGTTGCTTGGAATCCCTAATACCTCCCTTCTATCCAATTACCTTGGTATTCCTCTCACAGACTCGGTCACCAAAAATTCAATATGGACCCCCTTCATTCAATCTCTCACCAATCACCTAAACTCTTGGACCTTTGTCTCACTTAACCTAGTTGGTCACCTAGTTCTCATTAAATTTATCCTATAATATATTCCAACTTATCTCTTATATTCCCTTGCTTCTCCTAAGTCGGTCTTTAAAACCCTTCATGAAATTTAAATAAAATTCCTTTAGCAAGGGCACAAATATGAAAGAAAATGGGATCTTGTCAGCTGGGAAAAAGTCTGCAAGCCAATGCTCAATGGTGGTATTGGCCTCAGGGATCCTTACTTTCTCAATGACGTAATGCGCCTAAATATTTGGTGGAGATGGATTAAGCATCCGATAGAAGTATGGGTGAAGCTCTGGAAAAAAAAAATGCTCTGCACATCAATGAAGCCGAACTTATTAGATTATTTGACCCAATCATGGGCTCCAGTATTTGGAATGCATCCTGGTGCAATCGTCCTCTCATTCAATAGCATGCCTTTTGGGAATTAAGATATGGAAAGGATGCCCTCATTTGGACAGATTCTTGGAAGCAACTTCCCCTCCTGTCATCTCTTGAGTGCATTCAACACCTCCATACTCAAATGTAGCACAAGGACTCTACAAAGGTAGAAAATTTATGGAAATCAACATACCATAACATAGTGTGGAGGAATTGGAATATTTCTCACTCAGATATCAACCTCCATGAGAACTGCAATCTGGACCCTTGGAAAGAAATATCATATCAAAGAAAGGTATGATGGAGAGCTGGCATGTACCTTTTGATATGGTTTCATTCCACACTGGGCACTTTCACCAAAAATTAATCCTAATTCATCAAAGCACAATTCCATGAGCTTCCCAAGGACTAGATATGGGATACAATATGGAAGGCAGACCTTTTGTTGGAAGTTTCTTCCTTTCTCTAGCTCCTAATTCAAAAAAAAAAAAATCGACATGGGATAACTTAAGGAAAAGAGGATTTATTGTGCCCTCTATCTGTCCACTCTGCATGCAACAAGAGGAAACAACTGAGCAAATTCTTAACAATTTCCCTTCAATGCATAAATTTGGGATAATGTGGCTCAAATAATGAGGAGATCTGATCGATTTAGAGATAACGTCATTGCAACAATTAATATGTGGTGGATCATAGCCTATCAAACATTGATCCTTAACAGAATTTGGCACCTCTTTCCAGGATTTGTGGTTTGGCATGTCTGAAAGGAGAGAAATAAAATGATCTTTCTTTCAAATCCCTCCTCCACTGCTCAGGTCTGGTCTAAAATCTATGAAAACACTTGAGAAACAGTCAGATTGCAGCAGTGGTCTCCTGAAGACCTCAAAGGTAACTCAAATGAAATAATCATATTATCCCAATGGAATATTCAGCTCGTCCCAATTATGTCATTCCCCATTCTCAACCACTATTTCACCCAAATAACTTCTAAATGGCATTGTCCTCCTCATGGATTCTTCAAAGTAAACGTTGATGAAGCTTCCAAAGGAAATCTTGTCCCAACAGGTTTTGGAGTGGTAATTAGGAATAGCGAGGGAAGAATCAGACATGTAATCGCAAGGAACTTGGGCTTTGAAAGAAATAATTCATCAGAGCTCTGGGGTCTAATAGGGGGAACCAATTGGCTTCCTAATTGGGCCTAAAAAATTAATAATTGAAGGGGACTCTCAAGCCATTATCTCCCTTGTGGCCAAAATTATTCATGTGTCAGATCCTACTAAAATCTCTCCCAGTTGGCACCTCATAATTGTTTTGGATATTTTCAAATCCCTCCTTAAGCCATACATTGTTCTTATCCATCTGCATGTTCAAAGGGAAGCAAATTTTTTTATAGAGAAACTAGTGAATGTTGGAGTCAATCAATAAGGAGATGATATAAGAATAGATTCCAAATCCCAACCTACTCTCCCTCTGGTGGATTAATTCTTGGATTTAAATCACACACACCGCAATTCCCTATATGGGGTGAAAAGCATCCATACGCATGAACACATGGGCACTGTCTACTACCCCTATCTAGATGATTTGATTCCTGAGAATGGGCATTAAATCAAGGGTGATTGTTGAGGGCTCTCACACTAGACGAACGCTAATTCTATGGTTTGGAATGACAATGCAGGAAATTAAGGAAATTATTGCAATCTAGGACAAGGTTCATTCTATATTAATGGTGATTTCAACTCACACGAATGGTATTATGTTACACGTCAAATTTACTCAACTAGATAAGTGTCGCATGTTCCTCTCAATTGTCGCAAGTGTCGCATTTTCCTTACAGCTTTCACAAGTGTCGCAAGTTGTCCATGAGTGTCGCAAACACTGATCAATCATACTGCTTCGATGACGACACTAAGGAGAAACTTAAAACATCTCATCTACTTGGTTTGAAGAAAGAGAACTGGTTTACTGAAGTCAAATAACTCTTCACACCTGAAAAGAGCTCAGAAACAACGGTTTTGAGGGGGAGCGCTCCTCTATATCTACCTTAGGAGCGCTGACGCCCCTCTACAAGGCTTCAGGGAGCATTATAACGCTGCCCTGCCTTTCTGAGGGAGTGCTCCTCACTTTTGGAGTGTCGGTGCTTCCCTTAAGCTGCTCAAGGAGCGCTACAATGCTCTGACACCCCTTTTTCAGGAGCACTGCCTAATCTGAGGCAGTTTTTGGCCTGTTGAGGAGAATAAGGGGAGGATCTTTCAAGATTAGAAGGATGTTGCATTCAAATTCTTGGTTTCATCATGAGATCCCTAATCTAAGGAAGAGGTTCCCCACTTGTTCTAAAGATAACTCAAGAGGTTAAGCTCCTCTTAACCTATATAAGCAAGCTCTATGATGGTGGGAAGGGGAAGAACTGCTGGTATGAAACTTATGATCTTGAAGAGAACACACAGTCAGCCAAAGGAGAGTGATCAGTGAAGCTGTTGTTATCCAGGTTCATACCAGCATCTACGATTGTAAGTACTGCTGTTGTTATTCTCATCAATGTGACACACTTGGCCTGTTTCTTTCTAGTTTGTGTATAATGTCACATGAACTTATCATTAATTGATAGATCTATTTTCAAGCTAATGTCAATAGAGTAGGAAGCGGTTGTATCTTGTTTTGTCTACAGGATCCAGCGAGGAGCAAAGGATCGAAGCGCAACTAGGAGCGTGCAGGGACAAACATCGATAAAAGGTATTGTTGTTATCCTTCCTTCTCATGTATTAGTTTAGATATATTTGAAAGGAAGTCAGTGTCCACGTTAAGAATTTTCTGTCTAGAGTTAAGGTCAAGCTCTTAGAGGTCATCTATCTATCCACAGGGAGATTTTCCTACAACAGAAACTGGCAACTCCACTGGGGAGATAGCCTCAAATCAAAACCTCTTGTTTTGATTTCTCCTCATTGACCTTGTTCCATAACTTGATTGTTTCAGACCTGGTTTACTCTTCTTTTGATTGGTTTCACCAGCTGATTGGCTTCTTACCTCATCACACTCAGCATAATTGTCGGAATCGAATTGAAATTTTTTTTATTTTTCGACAATTTTTGGGAGTTTTAGACCCTGGCGCCCCTGTCCTAGTGTTAACAGAGCACCAGCGCTCCCCCATAGTTTTGCACAGAGTGCTATAACGCTCCTTGCCTTTGGAAATAGAGCACCAGCCCTCTTTGGCCCAAAAAACCTTCCAGAATTGCTTTCTCTGGGTTTTACCTCTGTGTCTCTTCTGCTAAGTAACCTTCTGAGTCAATGTTTCTTCCCTTCCAGCCTTGACATCTGTCTTTTTCTTGAAGAATAAACATCTTGCTAATTGGATTTTGTAGCCTTCTTCACTATTGTTATTGAGTTTTTCTATTGAGGGAAGTTCGAAACCCATACATTGTTTTTCTCTCCTCATCAACTGAGTAAAAACCCTGGTGAAGGTCATCAAAGGCCTACAAACCTCTTCATCTCGATTTTGGTTAAGATCATTGTTCTTCAAATTATTCTTTTGGGTGTGAAGTTTGTTTTTCTTTTTGATTGTTTCTCTTCCTTTGCTTTTTGTTTTGATTGCAACAAAGGGTGTATTGTTTGTATGACTTTTGCCTGTGCTAGTTTGATTTTCATTCATATAGAAAGGTAATTAGCAAGACAAGCATTATGTTGAATTGATCAATATTCATATACAAACAATAAAAGACATTTTCATGATTGATCGTGCATATTAGAAGGAATTTAAAAGTTTTAGCATTTCATCAGGATTTGATTGAAAAAGAATTGTTTGAGGAGACTCCGTATTTTTGCTTGTTAGTGAAAAGAACTTTCTCTCTCCCTTAGGTAGATGTTCATCGAAAGAAAATGACTGCTTATCATATTTGATGCATTCTTTGGGTCTGAGTCAAAATTCCATTTGTTTCACTTCCATGCACCCCTTTGCGTAAATGACAACTATTAAAATCAACGTTAAATTAAAAGTTATCTAGAACTTTTTCTTTTCTAGGATCCTCCACCAACAGTAGAATAGGCTTAGTACTTTGGATTAGGGTTGTTAGCTTAACTCTCCAAAGTTCCAAAAACAAACAGTAGCATCCTGAGTTAGGGAGATTCAAATCCAATCATCGTATAAGTCTGCCTGGGATCCCCCTCTCACACAGGGGTTACGCACGAGGTCGCATTCGGGTGAGCTACGGGGACTAACCCTCCGTGGTTTAACTGATTGTGGTGGTCAGATCGTATTATGGGGATCACTTTGAGGTAAATCCACAATTATTGCGTGGAAGCCTTTTAGTTGATTTCGGGCTTGATACCCTGCCCGTACATTCTGGTCGGACTGTCGACTGTTCCTGCCCATGGGCTGACTACGAATTGGTAACCTTAGTGGCCATAATCTTTAGGTTCTTACACAAGGTGATGGTGACGGGAAGTCTCACTATACCTAGAACAGACATTGGTCAAACTCACTCGAGCTCCTTGGAGGGTAAATCCACAATTACTACGTGGAAGCTTGCACCAAGGCATAATTCCGTTAAGCAGGTCGCCATTGTAACTGTTCCACCCTATCCCCACCCCTTCTGGACTTGATCACACGACATTGGATTTCATCACCAACTAGTACGGTCATCAAAAGAAGGTCCTGTTTGCTTGGTTGTGATTCTTAGATTTTTTTAGTGTGTGTTGTTTCTTTTCGCTAGTTGGCCATAGATCTCTTTCACCGACTCTTCTTCGCCAACATCGACCCTCCATGATGCTCGCGGAGGCTACACGGACTTCCTCTAGAAAATATGGAAGGAAACGCCCCTTTACCCCCCCATTCTACAGAGGAATCTCCTCAACAGAGAGAGGTTCACAACACTACAACTTCCCAGGAAGAAGTTCCCATTCCTTTGGAGAATTTTCGAATTGTTTCAGAATCTCCGGAAGCTTACCACATTCCAGAGGGATATGAGCGACAGATCCTCCACCTGAATTCTGCCGAAGAATTTGTTGTCATAAATCCTTCTGACATTCTGGCTGGGTCTTCTCAAAACCCTTTAGCCAATGACCCTTTTTGGACCGTTGATGTTGTTCGGAGTCCACGACGCTTGGTGCGAGACCTTTATGGAACAGGGGAAGGTGCCGATGCACCTTTTTCCTACACAGTAACCCCAAATCACTTCACCGGTACCACCACTTTTACAGCCACACCAACCATTGCTCCGAACATGCCGTCCGTTAGCCCAAGGTCTACTATTCCCCTCCAGACAGCCCATTCGACAATGGCCCCACACATTCCGACTATCCCCGCCGATAACACAGTAGTTAATCAAGCCCCGATTGACACACCTGTAACACCAAGACCTACACTCCCTTTTGGATTCAGGGCACTGAATGCTTCCGCTTCCACCACTGCCCAAACCACTACCCAAATTATACTGG
The DNA here is from genome assembly GCA_009831015.1 of Picea engelmannii. Classification (NCBI taxonomy): domain Eukaryota; kingdom Viridiplantae; phylum Streptophyta; class Pinopsida; order Pinales; family Pinaceae; genus Picea; species Picea engelmannii. The sequence goes on from ML828824.1 coordinate 75,882, forward strand.
GAAGTTCCATTCCTATCCAACAACCCGGAGGGACTGGTCTTGGTGGTCCTAACCCGCTCGACAACACCGGTCAGTCAATGACGTCTGGCTTTCAGATCCTGGGAACTCTACTTCAAACTGGGGGGAATCCTCCCACCGGAGAACAAAATCCATTCAGGGGGAACCCTAGTGCTGGGGGGCATCCTCCCACCGGAGGACAAATTCCATTCGGGGGGCACCCTCATGCTGGGGGGCAGCCTCAATCCGGAGTATACCATCAACCACAAGGAAAAAATGTGTCTGCCATACCCAATCTATGGAGCGTCCCTTTTCAAGGAAACCCACATGCCTCCACGGGACAAAATGTTCAGACTCCACAACAACCCCCTTATGGACAAATGCCAAACCCACCCCATAACCCAAAAAACCCATCCAATTATCCTCCGCTCACACATACTTCTCAAAACATCTCAAATCCTATGCACCTTGGTCAAAACCAACCTCACAGGAGAGGGCCCATGAGTTATAATTATCCACATAACCCAGTATTAGGCCCCACTGGTGTCCCTCTGCCACACCAGCATTACCCACAGGTTAACCAACAATTACCTTTTCTAGCTACTCTGGACCTTCCAGACTTATCTCGGTTAACGAATGATTATATTTATCATTCTCCGGTTTGGCCAGCTATTCCAGCTAAACTTCCTTATGATATCCCAAAATTCAACGGAAAATCCAGAGAAGACCCGAACAACCACGTGATGACCTTCCATTTGTGGTGTTCATCCAACTCCCTCATGGACGATTTGATTCGTTTGCATCTTTTCCAAAGAACACTTACGGGTTCTGCAGCAAAATGGTATATTGAATTACCATGTGCATCTTTTCACGATTTCAACTCCCTCACCATGTCTGTCCTCACGCACTTCCAACTACTGATTCGATACGAGACGGGTACTAAACTATTAACCTCCCTTTGTCAGACAACATTTCTGTGCATATCTCCGATCATATCCATGAATGGAGACAACGACGAAGGCTAATCAAAGCGGTCATTCTTGACCAATTGTTAGCAGAATGGTTCACTAAATCATTGTTACCCCAGATTGCTCGTGACGTTGCCATGGGTGGTGTAGTCACCGAGGAAGAAGCCATTGCTCGAGCTGAGTACTTAGACTTAGTCTATTCACAATTCGGTACTCTGTATGAGTTGATACCAAACTCTACCCGTGCCACTAACGATCCATCCAAACCATCGATTGCTTCCCACGCGGATGGAGTTATTGGCTCCGTCAAAACTCAATCTACTACCCATTCTACTGGAACGACCCAGCGGCCCGCTTCCACAGCTGCTCCTAGTTCGACTACACTCTCTTCTACCCCCCCTCAAACGTAGGTTTCTGATGTGAATGCGGTCCAATCAACCCCTTCGCAACAACTTGGGGGCAAGAAGAAAACAAGAAACAAACCCAAGAAGAACAATAATAACGAACAACCCAAGACCCAACCGCAAACCCCTGCTGCCGGAAAACAACCACAATGAAAACCGAAATTCCCATGTCTCATTTGTGGTGACGATCACTACACCCGAGACTTCCCACATCACGATGAAGTGGCCAAACTTTTCAAGGGAAATTCACAACCCACTGTGCTCACTTAGCCTTTTCCGCAGCAACAATATTTGGTTGCACAAACCCCCACGCCGGGGGGTGGTTCCAATCAACCCCATGATGAGGCCTCGACAAGTGCCCACATTTACATGTTTAACGAAGTTAATCTAACAACTCGCTCTGCGACATACGACATGCCAGTTAAACCTGATAAACTGAAGACTGCTAACGGTTCCCCACCAGACCCGTTACCATCCTCTGTTAATCCTCCATCTGTTAGCCCTCCATCCGGGCCACTCCAGATTGAGAAACCTTCTTTTAACTCCATCTTACGCCCTCCTAAGAGCACCATCCGGAAATCTACATTCAATCCTAATTCACGGGCTGCCCAAAACTACAATATCATAGAAGATTTGGCCCAAGCCTCGTGTGCCATGTCCACCCTGGAAGTTCTACAACACTGCCCCAGTCAACATAGAATGCTCTTAGCCGCTATCGGTGCTTTTGATCCCGAGTCATCAAACTACCTCACGTTTAACCTGGATGATCACCAACCGCGACTCTCCCACCAGCTAGCTTTCCAAATCGATGTGGTTGTTCACAATCAACAAATCCACCGGACTATCCTGGATGAGGGAGCCTCTACCTATGTCATGTCTCTAGCCTGTTGGAAAGGCTTGAAATCACCTGCCCTTAACAAATCTGCTACCATGTTACGTGCCTTTGATGGACGAGGTTTTCATCCTCATGGATTATTACAATCCTTAGCTGTTCAGTTGGGCGGCAAAACTGTTACCGTTGACGTCGAGGTGGTCGATGCACCCCTCGATTACAACCTACTACTTGGAAGAAGTCAGTTCTATGCCATGACTATTGTTGCCTCGTCGGTATTTCGATGCGTACAATTCCCCCATCAAGGCAAAATTGTTACCGTCGATCAGCTTGATTTCTGTACACCCGACGCTCGCATCCCTGCTACCAACAACATTCCTTTTTTGGGAGACCACCCGGTTATATATGACAGCGTTGGTGTTGTCTTGTTGAAAGATTCTAGCCTCATGGGTACTTTCCCTACACCACTTCCACCTACCGCACATCATATTTTTTCCATCAATATGATCTCGACTACGCTATATCAATCCTTGGAATCATCTGATCCTTGGATTGTGCCTAGTCCTTTGGAATTTGATGTGCTCAGTGACACTATGCCACTGAGCCCAGCCAAAGCCACATACGTAGCTATTCAATCTACCTCTCCCTCTTCGAATGCTTCACATTCATTGGCACTTGATGCTTACTCGGTGCCCTCGTGGTTGGACTCCCTGTCATCTGTCGTTGATTACATTTCCCAAATTTTTCCCTCGGATGAATCTATTATGGAAATGCTTAGCATTGACGATCTACCCTGGGATGATAACCACCATCAATCCTCTTTTCTTCCGCCTCTAGAAGAAATCCAACAAGACATCTGATATGTCTTCCCTCCCGATGTTACTGAAGCTCCGCAATCTCCTATCATCACACAAGACACTCTCTCTGAGGGGAACATGGCTAACATCTCTACTATGATCACGATTGACATTTCAATCAAAGAAGGTGTCATGGAAAACATCAACCTTGGTGCCAATTGCACACCCGACGAAGTGGTTTCTTACACCGCTTTATTCAAGGAATTTCGCGATGTCTTTGCATGGAGCTACAAGGAAATGCCAGGAATCGACCCTTCAATCATCGTACACGAAATCAAAACTTACCCTGATGCGAAACCGATTTGGCAAAAACTTCGCCCGGTTCATCCCAAGAAAATCGCAGCTATAAAGGCAGAAGTTGAAAAACTTCTAAAATCTAGCTTCATCTATCCCATCCCTTTAATCGAATGGGTCTCCAACCTTGTTCTGGTTGCTAAGAAACAAGGGACCATCCGCGTTTGCGTTGACTATCGAGATCTCAACAAAGCTTGTCCTAAGGACAACTACCCTATGCCCTTTATCGATCAAATTATTGATAATTGTACGAGGAGCGTAATCTTCTCTTTCATGGATGGCTTTTCTGGATATAACCAGATTGAAATCTCGCCTACCGATCAACACAAGACAACCTTCATCTTCCCTTGGGGAACTTTCGCCTACCGAAAGCTACCTTTTGGCCTTAAAAATGCTGGAGCCACTTTCCAGCAAGCCATCTCATATTCTTTTCATGACATCAAACATATAGTAGAACCGTATCTCGATGATTTACCCACACATTCACTAAATCGATCTGATCACATTGATCATTTACGAGCATTTTTTCTTCGATGTCGGTTCTACTGTATCCGTTTGAACCCACACAAATTCATTTTCGCTGTCGAATCCGGTCGACCTCTCAGTTTCATTGTCTCCAAAGATGGGATCAGGGTGGATCCCTTAAAGATCAAGGCCATCTTAGCCTTACCTCCACCTACCAATTTAACCCAACTCCAAATTTTGCAAGGCAAAGCAAACTTTCTTCGCCGTTTCATCTGCAATTATGCCGAGATCACTAAAGGATTTATGCGGTTATTGCAAAAGAACGTCCCTTTCATCTGGGACGACGTTGCTCAACGGTCATTCGATGCTCTCAAGCACGCTTTGACCCATGCGCCTTTGTTACATCCTCCTGAATATACAAAGGATTATATCCTTTACTTGGTCGCTTCCACTTCCACCATCGCAATGGTGTTAGTTCAAGAAGACCCCAACAGCGAAGAACATGTGATTTATTATCTGAGCAAGAGTTTATCTGGACCCAAACTCAGATATTCGCATGTTGAGAAACTGGCTCTGGCAGCCGTCATCACTGTCCAAAGGTTCCACCACTACATCTTATTACGCATCACCATGGTAATCGCAGACTCCAACCCAGTGTATCACATCTTGACACGTCAAGTACTTGGGGGCAAATATTCAAAATGGATCGTTATTCTCCAAGAATTCGATCTCGAGTTTACGAAGGCTAAAGCCAAAAAATCCCTGGTGTTTGCCGAGCTCATCTGTGCTCTCCCTCGTGCCGATGAAAACATTGAACCTAGAGACTCTCTCCCCGATGAATCTCTCTTCCTCATCAGCACCTCCGATCCTTGGTACGGAGACATCCTCCTGTACCTCCAAAACCAACGTTTTCAGCCCAACATCTCTCATGAAGAGCGTCGATGCATTCTTCATCACTCTCATCATTATATCATTCTCGGCAACACTCTGTACCACCATGGTATTGACACCATCCTCCGGCGATGTCTAATTCACGAGTAGGCTGAACGCGTTTTGAACTATTGTCACCTGGGCGCTTGTGGCGGTCACCTTTCCGGGATGGCCACAACCCAAAAAATCTTATGTGCCGGCTACTTTTGGCCCTCGATTTTCAAATATTACATCGAGGCCGTCAAAAAATGCCCACCCTGCCAAATCTTTAACAAGAAGGCACGCACCCACCCTATGACGATGCACCCTATTATCGCCATTGGCCCCTTTGCCAAATGGGGCATCTATTTCATGCAGTGTAAGCCTACCTCAGCTGGGGGGCACGGTTACATCATCATCACTGTCGACTACTTCACCAAATGGGCTGAGGCTATGCCTACCTTCCTGAATGATGGCTGTACTGCAGCTCTATTTCTCTTCAACCACATCATAACTCGTTTTGGTGCACCACATGCCATTGTCACTGACCATGGTGCACACTTCAAAAACCAGATGATGAGCGAGTTACATGTCAAATTGGGTTTTCTCCATGAAAAATCATCCCCTTACTACCCTCAAGCAAATGGACAAGTTGAGGCTATCAACAAATTCGTAAAAACCATGATCCGACGGATGGTAGGGGAAAAAAAAACATCATGGCATTTACAATTGTTCTCCGCTCTCTGGGCCTATCGCACCTCTGTGAAAACTTCAACTGGATTTACTCCTTTCCAGTTGGTCTATGGCATTGAAGCCGTCCTACCAATTGAGTGTGAGATTCCATCACTCAAACTGAAAGTAGAACTCCTGCCCCATACTTCTGCTGAAGAAGAACGATTTTTATATCTATCCAAGTTGGACGAAACACATCGCGATGCTGCTCTCGCCAATGAGGCACATCAAAAACAGATTAAAAGTCAATATGACAAATCCGTCCACCCTCGGATTTTCGCAGAAGGAGACTTAGTCCTTGTTTACGAACAAGCTCACGATAAATTGGGGACAGGAAAGTTAGAACCCATGTGGCACGGTCCCTACATCAAGAAATGTGTCCTACAAAAAGGTGCCTACGAATTAATTGATCATGATGGAATTTCTCTGGGAGAGCCCCGAAACGAGCTTTACCTTAAGAAGTACTATGCCTAGATCACCTAGCATTTGTACTTTGTACATTATTGTATATAGTTTGGTGTGTCTATTTCTTTCACGTGCTCGAGTCTTTACCGTTGAGACTCATGACTGTGCCTGTGTTTTCATGCGCAGATGACGTCTTCCTTTCCTATCTTTTTTGGGTTCACGGATGGCGCTAGCCGACATACCCGGAACATTGCTTCGGCATCATGGGTTATTTACCAGTTTGACGAGGTGGTGAGTTCAGGAGGTATCTGTTTAGGACCAACAACCAACAATATGGCAGAATATCACACTGTCATTGGACTATTGACCTAATCCTCCTCTCTAGGTATCTCTCGCATCATTATCTACTTAGACTCTCAACTCGTGGTTTATCAACTCAACCGCATCTACGCTATCTGTAGTCCTATCCTGCTACGTCTACACTTACAAGTTTGTCGTCTTGAACGAATGTTCAATTACATTGAATATAGACACATTCCAAGAGAATTTAATAGTGTTTCAGATTCATTAGCTAATTATATCATGGATCGGTACCTTGCCCGCATATGAAGATTTAAGGAAATCAAAACTGTACATTACGTGTAAATTAAAACACATCACAGACATCATCATGTACAAATTGTTGGCATCACAAAAACTCGAAACTGTATATATATATATGGCATGACTGAAATGTTTGTATTACATCAAAAAGGTACGTAGAAGAGCAAAAACTTGGTCTTTCCACCCATACAACGTCGCCTGACAAGGCATACAAAACATAATCATAGGAGAGACTCTAATCTCCCCGCGCTATGTTGTGTTGTGAGTAACACACTACTGTGTGCACTGCGTGCCTCAAAAGAGAATTAATATTCTCTGGTACTCCTACAATGTGTCTCTGCAAATGTAAAGGCACTTCCCCCCTCCGCAGAGGAGGGATACCCATCGTAAGGCCTTGGAGGTTCCTCTCAACCTCCCATAGACCTACTGCTGGTACTGTCGGATCTGCTGCAACCGGGGCACCTCCACGACGTCCTGGGACCGGTATATCAGCCGGGTGCACTGCTCCCTTGTTTGCATGTTGGAAACAATACATCTGTTAAAACTCTTCTACATACCCAAAAAATATATATATATCAAAAACTTAAAAACAAAAACTAGACAAGGTATGGCTCAGTCTCTTACCCGAATCATCCCAGTCTTCCCCCGTGGGCAGAATCAAGTCCATGCTCCCGCGATAATCTACATCAACATAAGGGAAGTCCTCTAACCAGAGGTACTGTCGTCTCAGCCAGGCGAAGAAATCACCAGTAAAATGGAACTCTGACTCCGAAACTAGCCTTGGATACAGACTAGTCCACCTTTCCATCCTAGGTTCATCCACTGGTCATACCGCCAGTGCTATCTGAGGCTGCATATGAGGGATGTGCTCTAGAAAAAATGAGACCAAAAATGAGCCATAACCAAATTGCTTCTGTCCAGTCCTGCATCGTGAGATCTGTTCTTTCACATTTTGAAGAAACGCTGCACTCCAGTTGAACATTGTTGGTTCCAAAAACTGAACACTGTAAGCCACCTGAGATCTTGATGCCAAATGTGCACTCGTGCTGCTAGTCACGCTCGTGATAGCAAACAAATATAGATTGGAGGGGCAGCTCTCGAATATCTTTGATAGGGATTCTTCCCCCTACCAATCTCGCTCCTGGGATACAGTGGCGTGCCAGATACACGTCCACTTTCTCGGGTAATGCCCTCTATCCAGTAAAATATATAGTGACCCCTCTTTTCGAGAGGCCAATCAAGAAGTACACGTCTTCTTACTCAATGGTTAGAAGTTGCGTGTCGATCCAGAATCCTTGTTCCGCAACATCCCAGAGGCCAATCATGTGCTCGAGTAATAAAATCTCTCTCTTCATTTTCTACAACTTGAAGAACTTGAGCAAACCACAAGCCCGCAAGGCGGCCCATGTACGAGGACTCCGTAAGGAGGCTAAATCATCCATCTCATGTTCCCTCTCTTTCCATTCAATCATGATTGCCGAAGTTACCTACAAAACAAGAAATCAAAGAAATTCGTTATTTCCACATTTTAGCAATTTCAGCGATTTTCAAAAGCAATTTAAAACATGAGATAAGATGCCCACATCATATAAAAGCAACCACTCACTCTTTTTAACCACCACGCCCTCTCCCAAACATCTAACATTTATCAAACAATGATAAAAACGTTTTAAAATTTCAAAACGACTTTGGGGGCTGCGTGGGCATTTGGGAAGTTTCTTTCATGAGTGCTTTCACTAAAAACGACCTATCTAATTAACCACAAGGATGTTGACATCTTAACCATCCTTCTTTAAAGAATTTTTTGTGAAATAATTCCCATTTTCCATTAATTTTTAAAAGAGGCCGATTTGGTTCTAATTGGGGCGACTTAGGGCTTCGTGTTTTAAAATTAATAATGCTATGAAAATGAATGTGAAACCATGATATTGAAAGAGAACGAGATGGACACCTACCTGGTCCGAACAGCGAGCGAAACAATGAAACGTAGCTCCAGCAGCGAGCAAAACAAGATCTGCTTCAAAACGAAATTCTCCACTACTCCAAAATCCTTGCAAAATGAAATGGTAAATGAAGTTTACAATGAATAGTTATTTATAAATTTTCATTTTTTATAAGGTCTGGTCAATTATGGGTTTTTCTAACAATACGTTGGCTTCGTTAATCCCTGGTTTGTAGTACTAGCATCGCAGGTTTCCTAGCAGTTCTGATGGATTTTTCACCTTGTCACACTTATGACCATAGTTTTAGTTCGTTCTCGAGCTCGATAATATGAGAACGTAACCGGGTAAAATTTTATCTCTTTTTCGGGCCCGTATGGATACGAACACATGAAAAAGGAACCCCCCTGGAGTCTACTTTAAACCCTTTTCAGACTCTCTAAATATGAAAAGATTGTTGAGTGATCTTGCTTCCTTTCACACTCATTAAAAGGTCAGAAAGGGCACCTTTCGAGCGATAGTTTAACCCTTTTTCGGTCTCGTTGGAATATTGTACGAAAAAGGAATTGAGAGAGTTCTCTTTTAAGTGTTTTTCCAAACTCTATAATCCCGAAAAACCTTCGAGTTTTCTGTCTTTGGACTCGTTAAAGCATACATCGACAGACCCATATGGGACCGAATCCTTACTTCTTTCGGTTCGTTAAACGAAGGAAGAGGAACTTACCGAAGGTGATTTATATCGAGCATGTGTTATCCTCCTCGAGCTCATTAAATCAAAAAGAGGTACTCATCTATCTGTATGGGGGAAAAATTGAAAGGAGCAAGCCAAGAAGTCTCTTGAGAACATCATCCAGCACTTCTTAGAGTCGCCCTTGAACACGTCACTTTGTCATTTGCATATATCATAATCCATTGAACCTCTGCACTGAGCCAATATTTTGAGCCCCTTTCACTCCTTTGGGTCACCCGACACAAGTCGCAATACCCATTGCATAGTTTTGGTCCATGCCATGCTTTGGTGTTGTGCCTCAGTGTTCAAGGGAAGTATCAGCCTCAAGAGTTAGCCATCCCAAATATCTTGCCTCAAAACCAGTGTCAATCCATGTTCTTTCGATCTACCAATTACATCTCTATGTCTGTTTCATGTCATTGATGGGGGATACATCAAGGCCCTCCCTCGACGAGTCTATTCCTGTCGACTTCAACACATTATCTAGGAATCAGACTTAGAAACCTCTTGGTACTTTGGGACCTGCACGCCTCAATGGCAGGCCTCCTCACGTTCGACAGTAGGTTTACATCATTGACCTCTGATCGAATGATTCCACGGATGTTCGACCTCATCTCATCTATTCACATTCGTTGGAATGTACAAAGGTACCTTGGGAATCATTGACATTAACGGTGATCTCCCTCGCACTTGTTAACGGTTTACATAATTGACCGGTAATCAAGTGGTTTCTGCCATGTTCAACACCAACACATTTATTCACATGGTTGAAATCGTACCATGTTGGGATTGGTAAGAAGACCCTGGGTTGAGTAACCACTTTGATATATTCTTCGCCCAGGCTGCGAAGGGAGTTTCTATTGGACAAAGAACACATACACTGTTACATAGATCCACTTTGTATAGGTAGTGCCTATGTCTTGTCATATCGTAGATCCACTGTGTATTCTTCGTGGCTACGATCATTTCAGTCATCAGAGTATAGATCCAAATTGTATCTTCAGTGGCTATACCCTTCTTATCAATACTATTATGGATCCGCAGTGTATTTTATGGCGGCCATACCTTGAAAGTCTTGATCACAAGCATAGGTATGCCTGCCTTGGGTTTTGAAATATGTCATGATATTTGTTGGATGTTTGTGTGCAACTTCCGTCAGGTTCTCCTAGTCTATACCCTTGCTTGAACGTCTACAAAGTATTTCAGTCATCAGTTCGCATCTTCTAACTTCATACTTTGGGGGGCATTCTATTACACGTCAAATTTACTCAACTGGATAAGTGTCGCATGTTCCTCTCAATTGTCGCAAGTGTCGCATTTTCCTTACAGCTTTCGCAAGTGTCACAAGTTGTCCATGACTATCGCAAACACTGATCAGTCATACTGCTTCAATGATGACACTAAGGAGACACTTAAAACATCTCATCTACTTGGTTTGAAGAAAGAGAACTGGTTTACTGAAGTCAAATAACTCTTCACACCTGAAAAGAGCTCAGAAACAAGGGTTTTGAGGGGCAGTGCTCCTCTATATCTGCCTTAGGAGCACTGGCGCCCCTCTACAAGGCTTCAGGGAGCATTATAACATTGCCCTGCCTTTCTGAGGGAGCGCTCCTCACTTTTGGAGCACTGGCGCTTCCCTTAAGCTGCTCAAGGAGAGCTACAACGCTCTGACACCCCTTTTTCAGGAGCACTGCCTAATCTGAGGCAGTTGTTGGCCCATTGAGGAGAATAAGGGGAGGATCTTTCAAGATTAGAAGTCTGTTGCATTCGAATTCTTGGTTTCATCATGAGATCCCTGATCTAAGGAAGAGGTTCCCCACTTGTTCTAAAGATAACTCAAGAGGTTAAGCTCCTCTTAACCTATATAAGCAAGCTCTATGATGGTGGGAAGGGGAAGAACTGCTGGTATGAAACTTATGATCTTGAAGAGAACACACAGTC
>ML828824.1:93079-110928 GCA_009831015.1 Picea engelmannii
TGATTATCTTCCTGATTCATAGGTCCTTGCTTTCAGCCGTGTTTATACCCCATGAAGTATTTACACCCCAGAAGTATGTACACTCTTCCACGCGGGGGAGTGCAGAGGGGGGGTACCCCCTCTGCGGGGTCTGGGGGCAAGCGAGCCCCCAGCGGGGGTTCGGGGGCGAAGCCCACGAAGCAAAAATTGCCTTATAAAATTATATGTAATTTCATTGTAAATCTGGACCGTTCATTATAAGGTCGCAGATCTAACGGTAGAGATTATGTTAGGGTTTTTTGCCCTAGAAGGCAACCCTCTTTTATGAGGGAAATGTATTGCGGCTATGTACGAGGGTGAATATTGTATTCTGAGAGAGGAGACTGTGAGAGAAAGAAGAGGAAGTTACAGCATGTTTTGCTATAGGTTGTATCCCTTCATTTGCTGGATAATAATAAAGGAAGGACCTGGCAATTTCTCTGGTGGACGTAGCCCACACTGGGTGAACCACGTAAATCTATGTCTCTCTTGTATTGTGTGTCTTATGTGTTTTGTTTCTGCATTTGTTTTATTTTATTGCTCCGCGGTCCTGTTTTTCTAAGAACTTACATTGAAAAGATACAATATATAGAAAAACCATGCCCTCTTAGGCTGCTATGCCTCAAGATACTTCTCTTGGAATTTTGGATTCAGTTGCTTCCTCCCAAATGACCTTTCGAATACAGTGTACTAAAAATGGAAACCTGAGTGCACCCAATAATATCATAACCAACACCTTTGTCTAAATCATTCAGTCATGAGTAAGATTCAGTCATCGGGTTATGATAAATTGGTGTTTTCTTTTACCAGCTGCCTGAGTGATCGAGAGAACTATTGGAAACTCTGTCATCTAGTGTAACGGAATTTGGTTGTCACTACGCGATCACTGGTTGTAGCATGCATGTGACGAGTTGGTGTAGTAGACATATGTTTGTGGTCACTCATGAACTCCAGGTGGAAATGACGATTGGGAGGCCATGCATCTCTTCCAAAACTGGCATGTGTTTCTCTTACACATGTCCTCCCTGATATGTAAGTTTAAAACATCTGCGCGATGAATATTCACCGCGCGGGTGTCGTGTCAAACTTCTTGTTATCGGCGGGAAACAGGACACACGGGGAGAAATATTTTGTGCCTCGATCAAAAAGAAAAAATGGGGTTGTTTCACTCATGCCTCTGGCCTCACCTGCAACCTTAAAAATCTAACAGTTTTCCTAAGAGACCAGTTTCGTTTGTTCATATTCTTCACTTTTCTCCACAAGATCGCATTTCCTTTCATCTTTGCTTGAGAACTGGTGAGAGACACGTGGGTGTTATCCATGGTCGATCTGCATTCCTTGAAGTTCTCTGTGATTCTTTCTTCTGACACCCTATGTTCCTCCCGCATTTGAATGATTACATCTTGCACCTCTATGAGATTTATTTTGAGCCAATCTTCATTCCTTGCCTGACTCTACAATGCTAGCGATTCAACAGTCCTTTCTGCCAACTGTCTTCTTAATTCTTTGTTTTCCTAATACAATTCGGTGATAGCGACATGCGCTTGCTTCAGTTGCTGCAACAACTCTTGAATCTCCATATGTTCATCACCCGACCTCCTCCATATTTCACCACTTCCCTGCTTGAGGCTTCAATAGGTTCTAGACGAACAACGTGCATGAGTAACCTCTCAGTAGTAGACTGGGTGTGCGGTTCACTGGGAGCCTGGGTTTCCTCGGTCTTCTTAATCAACCTTAACCTGCCTCTTTTTCGAGGTGCTGGTTGGTGGGATGATGATTCTTCTATTTCCTTTCCCTTTCCCATGTCCTCTTCCCTTCTCACCCCTATGTTGTGGAATGTCATTTCCCTCGTGGATAGAGGAATGTCTCCTTTGGGATCTCTGGGGATGTCAGCCAAATTCAGAAATGAATTCTAGTTTTTTTCAACCGTCTCAACTCTTCGACCACCAACAACATGATCAACGATAAATGGGATAAATGTTTCCCCGGTTGGTCAACCTCATCCCAGACGCTATCTTCCATCTTTTCTAGGATTTAATGCAAGAAGAAAGGTAGATTCAGAGGTTTTTTCCCTCTGAAGTGCATCAGCAGCCTGATGTGATATGGGTAGACTCTGTCAAACATTCCTTCAAAGGTGAAATACCTTTTGATTACCTTTAGGAGATTTTGGAAAGGATCCTAGAGATATTAGCTTCGAACTCTAATTTTCCCATTTAGGCAGTTGGGCTTGATAAAATATTCATAGCAAACAATGTCTAAAGGAATGCCTTTAAACCATTTTTTACTGCGTGGTTGGATCTCCGTCGCAGCTGACAAAGTTTCCTCCATCACTCAGAAGGTGATTCTGGCAATGGTCGTGCAAAACCCATTAAAATTGAGAGCGAATCATTCCACCAAATTTGCATTGTACCCTTTGATATTTTCACAATAGCGCATACATTGACCTATTCAAAATATTCCCTGATTTTCAGATCTTCGTTGATTAATTCCAGGTCTTAAGACTCAGAAATCACGACCCTGCCACTTCACGCCTTCTTTCTTATGCTTTGGAATGTTGTCATGATTCCAGTATATATTTGTTTCGCGCACTCGGTAATGAACGGTAACACCTTCTCTGCGTGGAAAATAAGAATGGCGTTCTTCACAGAGGCTATCGGAAAGGCATTGATAGAAAATTTGAGTGACAAGCAGAATCATCCACAGGATTCCATGGCGTGGCAGTAAGGTGCGATGGAAAATTTCAACACTGTAGGAGACCAGTGCGGTGGAACCAACAGCGGGAGGCTTGTCGCGGTAGGGAATCGCAATGAAAAATCCAAGCATGGTGGCAAGGTACTAGGAGATTTGTCATGAGACAGAGAATTTAGGTGCAGAAAGAAATTTGGTGCGACAGGAAGGAAATCCAAATAAGAAAGGATGACCGCGAGAGAAAATATCGTCTAACACACTAGTTCATAGCAAAATCGAACAAGATTTAAACAATGACTGAAAATGATGAAGGGGACGTGGAAACTTTAGTGAACAGACTCACAATATGAAATATGGAAATCATCTTTTCCACAGCGAAGGGCTCTAGGACTTGCAGAAAGAACCACAGACAACACACAAATCCATAAAGTAAAAGAGATGCATGTAGGGTGACTAGTATTTATACTTGAATGGGTAAGGAAAGGAATCATGGCAGAGGATGATAAATCCATGGTGACGAGAAGTTTGGAAGAAGGTTGAATATTTGTGCAGAAAACGTGTGCGATGGGTACACTTTGAAGTGTGGAAAGTACAGATGATAAGAGCGACGGAGTATACATGATATGAGCGTCGTGATTTTTTATCTTTCTAACTTCATAATTAGGCAATGATGTTCGTTATATCCATCGACATGGCCTTTATCCCAACAACTTGCCTCAATCTCTGGCACATAACTTCCCCTTTTCTGATAGGACTCAATCTTTTAAGAAAAGGACCTTTACAAGTCGCACAAGACTAATCATTACGCCCTTTCCCGAATCCAAGGGCCAGATCCACTACTTGTTGATTTCGACAAATTCTTTATTCATTTCCCGACCTCACACGCTTTGACACACGAACTAGGATTCATCTAGGACTAACTCTAATTGTAAAAAATTACAGTGCTAACTGATTGGATGCTCTATTTTCACCTCTCTCAAACAATTCTAGTCGAAATTGTTTCCTATCGTGAATCCAACCATAAAACATTCCACAAGCTTGGAATGAGAATTCGTAGAACAATTTCAATGGGGGAGCATATGGTGTATGACTTTCTATATTATAGTCACTGATGTTCATTTTGTCTAGATTGGTTAGAAATAGTTTTTCAATGCTTTCTACTAAAAGTATTGTAATAACTCTAGTTTTGGAGATACTGGTAAACATTTTGGAAACTCTGGTATATAGGAGCATGGAGTTGGTCCTAGTTTCCATTTTTAGTAGGCCAACCACCATGCTTCCAAGATCTTGTATGTTTTATAGTTATCTAAGGTAATACAAGTTTTAATTTACAAAAAAAAAATATATACTATGGCACTTCCCAGAACAATTTACGACACCTCCATCTACAATCATTACTTGAAACTCTGGCAATGGAAATACAAGGAAATTGAGATCTTTTGCTATTTTTTTATTGATGAAGTTATCGGTACTACCAGAATCAACCAACACTATTGGATTTTTATTTTTGATGTATCCTTGTATCTTGAGGGTTTGTGGAGTATTGAAATCGGCTCATGCATGAAAATATATTGTTGGAGTAGTCTCTTCTAGGTCTATATCTTTTCATGGTTCCAACTCTTTATCTTCTTCCTCTTCACATTCTATGTTTCATTGTTTCATGGAAACCTACACAGGAGACCTAGCTAAAGCATACATAAACAAACCTTATCAAGAAAAGGAACAGAGATACACAATGAAGAATGAGAATCAATGTATATTATGATATAATCAATGAGTGAGTGATCTTCACTCATATAGGCAATGACATCCTATAATTAGGAATGCATGCATAATAGTGATGGTATAAAATTAGAAAGTATAAAATAGAACTAGTCAATTAACTCCCATTGAACTAGTGTGCCGAAAATAAAAATTTCTCCAACACCCCGCTTAACATCACTATGGAGTAAAAAATGAGTCCTGACTACTAGGCCATATTAGGTACTCATGTACAATTCAACTAATGAACATTGAATAAAAATGAGGAAAGAGGGAAAAACACGTGAGAAAAAAGCACCCCCTCAAAAGACAATGCATCAAAAGAAGAAAAGGCAGTTGCTAGGCAATTGTGTTCTTCACTGCAAGACGATCCTGCAAAGTCTGAAACTTCTGCTCACTGAAATTCTTCATGAATATGTAGAAATATTTATGGATTTGATGAATTCCTTTGGAAACCTTTCTAGCCTTGTACCTCTTGATCCTATCCATCTGCACCTGAAAATATTTATTTTTGGTGGAAGTGGAACCAGATGCCAAGTGTGATTCTTCAGGAGTGAGTCATACTCCTTTTGCATGGTTGCTGGCCATAGTGGATTTCCCATAGCCTCACTGTAGAGATGCGGATCAGAATATTGAACCATATAGCAATCCATGGGAATTGTAGGTTTAGATAATGAAAGTACATGAGAAGGCTCCTCATGCCGAGATCACGTACTCCTCGAATCCAATGGATTCCCTGTAAGGATACCTACTGCCTGAAGTGTGAATTGTTCCTTCTTGGGCATCTGCTGAAGCTTCAACATTGGCTTCTTATCTGGTTGTATTACCTTCTTATTTCCATGTACATAATATGAGTGTTTGGAATCATCCTTGATGACTGAACCTGATGGAAGCAAAAGAGTATATGCATGTTGCACTAGAGGTGCATGCAAAGTACTCTCCTTATGTGTAAGTAGAAAAGAGGATTCATCATAAAAAAACTTAGTGAATTTATACAATCTTGACCTATGATCCACCTCACCAATTGCAATGATGGAATTGTCATGCATGTAAATTACTGAAACTGAATCTGATGTAAGTTCAACCTTTTTACCTTTCTGAGTAATTTGATAAACTGAGAGTAGATTCATAGAAATCTTTGAAATATGTAAAACATTCTCAAAAATTCCATTATGGATTTCCACTCTCCCTTCTCCTTCTACTTATACTGGAGTATCATACCCCATGAGAATAGGTGGTCTTGAGTATGGAATCCAAGAAGAGAAAACTTCCTCTTTTGCTTCCATATCATGGGATGCACCAGAATATATAATCCATGAATCATATAAGGAATTAATTGCAACAAGAGCATGGTGATTACCTTTCTTAGGAGCATGATCTTCTTCCTTCTTCTTCTTGACTTCCTCTGGAATGAATTTTCCAAGGTTGTTATGTTGAAGTGCATGTGCCATAAGATTGATATGTTTCTTCATGCATGGGGATTCTTCATGATTCAGTTTATTGCATTAAGTGCACTACTTTCCCTTCTTCTTCTTCTTGGAATCTGAAGAGTCTTTGGAACTTGAAGAATCGTTGAAGAATCGTTAAAGGGTTTGGAATATCCCTCCTTCTCATTCTATTTCTCCATCTTGTTCTATTTGGATGATAATTTTCCATCATGCATGGTGAGTGAAATTGATTTGGGATCCTTGATTAGGCCCATCTGAATGAGTTTTTTTTTCTCTTGTGAGACAGACTCAATGAACTGAGCCATCGTAGGCATTTACCAATTTGTTCCATAAAGACATCTTCCAGAATGGAAATTGGAGAGATATACAACATATTTTGGTCCTAGCTTGGCCAAGATTGTTAGAATAAGTTTTTTCTCTTTTCTAGACTTGTCAATACCACATTCACCTAAGCTCACAATCAAATATTTAAATTTAGTAAAGAAATCATGTATATTATCAAAACTTTTAGGGTCTAAGGTATTCAACTCTACCTCAAGCATATGACCTCGCATCTCATCCTACTTTCCAAAGAGTCCTTCCAAGGTGGTCCAGATCGTGTTTCGAGTCTTGCATGAAGAAACATGAAACCATAGATTAGTGGATATTAACTCAATAAGTAATCTTGTGGCCTCATCCTTGCAGTTCACCCATCTGATCTTCTCAACTGTTGATGTAGGTTATGTTTCTGTCGCCATCGTCAAATTATATAGTCCTTTTCTTTTGAGTTGGAATGTGGCCTTTGTCTTCCAATAACAATAGTTATAATATGTGAGAATTATCACCATAATTGATTGAATAAGTTGCATCTCCTCCATCCTGTTATTGATTCTGAAAAGATTCTGAAAACTCAAATTGTGGATTCTGAGATATGACAGACGGTTGTATGGTAGTTATAGATATGATACAACTGCTATATATCCTCACATATAATGTGGGTTTTCGATATTTTAGGTGAGCATAAGCATCCCTATGTTATACGTCTCTGGTCAAAATTTCAACCCGACCCAGATCGCAAATTTCGAGATATAGATATTTTACTGCAGAAACCCAATTTTTTGGAGGGTTGTTGAACCGTCACACCCTAGAGAAGGAAAAGTGCGACTATGCTGAATCATTGCACCCTAGTGAAGGAAATAGTGCGACGATTGTGAAAAATTGAATCATCGCACCCCGGATGAAGAACAATGTGTCGCGATGATTATGAAAACTAGGTTTACTCAAATCCTTTTTCTCTCTTCTCTCGCTTGTCTGGGTTGCTCCAAGTAGCTCGAATCTAATACCATGTCAGTGCTTCATGGAAACCTATGCAGGAGACCTAGCTAAAGAATGCATAAACTGTAAATTTTCAGACCCCAACCCAGTTTCAGTCTCGCTGATTTTTTAGCCAATGTTTAATGCCCAAACCCAATTTTATATCAGCAATTAAATACACAGCAGAAAATTAATTTCAGAACTGAAACATGAGGATTCTGAAAAATCGTTTATAATGCAGAAATAAAATATCATTAGCAGATAAAACTCAAAAAATATTGACATAGATATTTTTGGTCTAACTTTAACCCTGAAAAAACCCATAAGGGGAAAACCAGTGAGAGAGGGATATTTTTATTATTTAGGAGCTTCAGAGAATTCTGTTACAGCATA
Source organism: Picea engelmannii (assembly GCA_009831015.1). Taxonomy (NCBI): domain Eukaryota; kingdom Viridiplantae; phylum Streptophyta; class Pinopsida; order Pinales; family Pinaceae; genus Picea; species Picea engelmannii. Next base: position 100,681 of record ML828824.1, read on the forward strand.
TTCATCTTCAGAAATTTAAATGACAAACTTATCTCGATAACCATGCCAAGTCTTCACATAGGAAATAAGCCAAACTCCTCAAAATTCTTTCTAGAATTTTCTGCAATAAATTACAGGTTTGCTCCTCGATTTTTGTGCCTCCAAAATGTTGTACGAATGCCTTGGAATATGTGAAAATAGATTCAACAATTTTCTGGGTCCATTAATGGTTGTACGGCCACCTTGAAAACCGTGCCAAACTTTCCAAAAAAAACACATAGCAACCTGCTTCGATTTCTGTGCCAAGAAAGGACTGTACAGAATCTGTATGGTACAACCTGAGTATGGTTGTCTATCCCTCCTCGAAAACTATGCCAAAGTACGACTGTACGGACTGATAAAATCCATATCGTACGGACATAATTTAATATTGTTTTGTTTCTGGATTTCCATGCATACAAAAGATTGTACGTACCTTGGAATCTGTGTTGTACGACCTCCTTGGAATGCATACCTTAGCTCTCAGAAATCACTGCTCTCTTGCTGCTCGAAAATGCTCTCTCTCTTTCTCTCTCAAACAATGAATCAACAACCCAACAATGGGTGCTCCCTCCAACCCTAATAAACCCCACGAGGCAGGTGAGGAGTTTTCTAATCCAATGGCTGAGATTAGATTAGATGAGTGGATGAGATTTGATGTCTCTTCATTCACCCTCACTAAAGTCATAAAGTCACCTTTTAATTTTCATCTCAAAACGTAAATGACTAGGGCCCACATTAAGAAATTTCTCACCCCTTAGGAGCCTAGGGATGAGAAACACTTGCCTAGGTACTTTATTTAATTAAAAAAATTTAACACTCCCTGTTACCGAGGAAAGTGTTACTCACCACTCTAAGCTTGTTCCTGAAAAATACAAACTTGACTCTACCCAGTGCCTTGGTGAGTATGTATGCAACGTGCTCCTTTGTAGATATGTACTATAGCTCCACAACTCCTCTCTGAACATAGTCACGGATGAGGTGATAAAAAATCTCGATATGCTTAGACTGGTCATGAAAAACTGGATTCTCCAAGAATTTAATGCAACTCTAATTATCACAGTATATCACAGTAGGCCTCAACTGCACACCGAACAATTCCACCAGCATCTTGTGAAGCTAAAGGGCCTCACAACTGGACTGACTGGCTTCCATATACTCAACCTCTGCAGAAATCAAAGCCACTGACTTTTTTTTATGACTGAACCAAGACACAATTGTTGATCCCAATCCAAAACAACACCCTGAAGTGATTTTCCTGTCACTGACACATCCTGCCTAACCTGAGTCTATATAGCCAACCAGACGAACTCCATCTCCTCTCTAATATTACAGACCATAATCTACCATACCACAAAGATACATGAGAACATGTTTTGCTGCCCCCTATTGCACTCTCCTAGGATCCACCATGAACTGACTGAGAGTGTTGACAACAAAACAAATATTTGGCCTGGTATTGACCAAATACATCAATGACCCGATCAACTGATGATACAAAGTGGAATCCACCAACTGTGACTCAGAAGAATGAAGCTTCTTCCAGTTGGTAATCATGGCAGTGGTCATGGGCCTGCTATACCCCATCTCAAATCTGCTCAAAATGTCACACACATACTTACCTTATTCCAGGAAGATGTGACCAAGATCCTGCCAAACCTCCAATCCCAAAATGTAATGCATCAGTCCAATGTCAGTCATCTCAAACTCTGAAAGAAGGCTCTCCTTGCAACTGTTGATGAGTCTCTATGCCCCTGTAATGAAATGATCATCCACATATAGAAGAAGAATGAAATGATCCTCCCCAACCACAATGAAGTATAGGTTGGGATCCGCCTCACTCTTCTCAAAACCCAACTGCTGCAAATAGGCATCTATCCTCGAATACCAAGCTCTGGGAGCTTGTTTCATCCCATACAATGCCTTCTTCAGACTACACACATGAGAATCTCTCCCATGCACCTCAAATCCCAATGGTTTCTCAATATACATGTCCTCTTCAATAAGACCATTCAGAAATGCGGTCTTCACATCCATCTGGTGGATCTTCCAACCCATCTCTGCTACAATGGAGATCACTGCCCTAATCAAAGTGTATGTAGCAACCGGTGCAAAGGTCTTATCATAGTCGACTCCCTCAACCTATGAAAAATCCTGAGCCACAAAGAGAGCTTTGTACTTCTCAATGCTACCACCTGTAGCATGATTTAGTTTATAGAGCCACCTGGAAGTCACCACTGACTTCCCCTCAGGTCTAGGAACAAATTCCCAGACATCATTCTTCAGGATGGAATTGTACTCTTCCATCATGGAATCTCTCCATACCTATCTACCAGTGGCCTCCTCAAAAGTGGAAGGCTCAGACTCCCAAATACTTCTCACAATCGCGATGTAGCTGCAAAACCTCTCGGGAGGTTTACTCTCCCTCACTCCCTATCTGGGATTCCCCACTAAACCCTGTGCCTCCCTCAAAGTGTCCTGAACCCACTTGGGATTCATCCTCTCTGAAGTAGTGTCCTGTGGAGGGGACTCTCCCTACTCAACCCCGTCTCCTGAAGACAATGATCCTGAAGTAGACTCTGAATTAGCTAATCCTGAAACCTATGGAACAATAGCCTGTGAACCTGAAACCCATGGTCTTGTCACTTATGAACCTGTCATCCCCGAAACTGGTGGCCCCGAAATCTATTTCACTGTAGTTTGTTGTGGACTCACTTGAACCTGTGGTGAAGACTTCTCACCCTTCTCTGCCCCTCTATACTTCCTAAAGGCTCTGTCCTCCTCAAATCTGGCATCCTTCCTCAAGACAGTCTTCCTCAAGGAAGGAAGATATATACGGAAAGCCTTTGAAGTCTAATTCTACCCAACAAAGATCACTCTCTATGTCGTGGGCTCCAGCTTTTTCCTCTTATCAGAAGGGACATATGAATATGTGACGCACCCAAAAATACGAAGGTGCCCCACCTTAGGGGTCTTCCAAGAAAAAGCCTCCTCGAGAGTCATGCTCCCCACAGCCTTGTGGGGACTCCTGTTCTACAGATAAAATGCAGTGTAGCATGCCTCAGCCCATAGAAATAGTGGCATCCCATGATCATGTAGCATGGCTCTCGCAGCCCCAAAAATGGCCCTGTTCTTCCTCTCTGCAACCCCATTCTTCTCCGGGTTGTAAGGAACAGTCAACTCCCTCTTGATGCCCTCTCCTACACAGAAGTCCATGAACTCCTTGGAGGTATACTCACCCCCATTATCCGATCTCAGGACTCTAATTTTCTTCCCTGTCTGGTTCTCCATAAGAGCTTTAAACTCTTGGAACCGACTGAAGACCTCTCCTTTGGCCTTCATGAAGAAAATCCAGGACTTCCAAGAGAACTCATCAATGAATACAACATAGTATAGGGAACCATTCAACGATGCCGAAGACATCGGGCCACATACATCTGAATGTATAAGATCAAGTATCCCTTCTTCTCTACTATCACTGCTCGGAAAAGCAGTCTTGGTGTACTTTCCTAAAGCACACCTCTTGCACAACTCATGGTGGTCTGAACTAAAATATGGAACTCCTTTCACCATCTACCTTAGAACTCTCAAAGCCCCATGGTGAAAATGTGCCATCCTCCTGTGACATAGCTCACATAGGTCATTGTTGTTGTTGGTAGTATGAATCAATGCTCTCACTGGCAGGAACACAAACTTGTACAACCTCTCATGTCTAGTACCAATCACTTTGCCGAAGTGATGCTAGACCCTCTGGGGAAAAGAAGCACCTGCCCATCATGGAACAAGACCTCATTGCCCTTCTCCTCAATAGTAGAAACTGAAACTAAGTTCTTCTTCAAGCCCAGAACATATAGAACCTCTTTCAAAGTCATGGGAGGCAAAGACTCCCTCTCAAATGATACAGTCCCTCTACCAACCACCTTGACCTCCCGATCATCTCCAAGCACTACCTAAACATTTCCCATCTCTCTGAGGTATTTCAAGTGCTCATGAACCCCTGTCATATGGCGAGAGGAACCACTGTCAATATACCAAGTATTTGTATGACTGGTCCTCATGGATAGACACACAATCAAGGAAACTTCCTTGTCAAACTTGGTGGAAAACTCTTCCACCTCTATTGAAGTTGTTGTTTGTTTCTTCTTCCTGTTCGGACACTGACCTGCATAGTGCCCAAACTTATGGCATGCAAAGCACTTGACTTTTCTCATGTCTTTCTTCCCTTCACCCTTGGGCTTGTGTCCTCCCTTTCGAACCTTTTTGAACTTCTTCTTTATAGTGGTAGCAAGAGCCACATTCTCCTCCTCATGACCTGTATATGAACTTCCATGTACATAACCTCTTCGGGTCTCCTCCTGAACAAATTCATCCCAAAGATGTTCCCAATCGGGAAGCTTCTCCCTAGCAGCAATGCCCTCCACAAAAACAACCCATTGTTTGGAAACTCTATTCAATGTTGTTCTCACAAGATCACTGTCAACTATGGCTTCCCCCACAGCTCCAAGCTCATCCCTCACCCGTGTCAATCTAGTAAGGTATGTGACCACATTTTCAGCCTTGGTCATTTTTATGCTCTTTAGTTTTTCCATCAAAACCATTTTCCGCTTGTCATTTGTACTCTGGTACAATTTAGTCAAAGACTACCACATCTCATTGGCATTTGTCTTCCCCGTCAAGTGAAGAATCAAATGATCCTTGATGGCATCAAGAATAAACCTCTTAGCCTTGATACTCTTCTTAGTGTAAGCTGCAAGAAGAGTAGCATCAGTAGAAACCACAACAGGATGAGTAGTGGTATTTTCCACAATGTCCCACAACCCATTTTCTTGCAAAACAACGGTTTTCTTGCAAAACAATGATCATCCTCTCCTTCCAAGCACCAAAATTTGATTCCCCATCAAGTTTTTCCTCAATTCTCAAACCTGTAGCCATTGACCCTTTTCTTCTAAAAATAATAAATTCAAAAATATGCCTTGTGAAGTGACTGTTGTCCCAACTTTCTGACAGCTGAAATCTCTACTTCTTTTCAACCAGCTCTGATACCATGTAAATTTTCAAACCCCAAACCAGTTTCAGTCTCACTGATTTTTCAGCCAATGTTTAATGCCCAAACCCAGTTTTATATAAGCAATTAAATACACAACATAAAATTGATTTCATAACTGAAACATGAGGATTCTGAACATCATTTATAACGTAGAAATAAAATATCAACAACACATAAAACTCAGAAAATATTGACACTGATATTTTTGGTCTAACTTTGACCCTGGAAAAACCCACAAGGAGAAAACCAGTGAGAGAGGGATATTTTTATTATTTAGGAGCTTCAGAGAATTCATTTACAGCATATTCATCTTTAGAAATTTAAATGACAAGATTATCTCGATAACCATGCCAGGTCTTCACACCATAAATAAGCCAAACTCCTCAAAAATCTTTCCATAATTTTCTGCAATAAATTGCAAGTCTGGTCGTTGATTTTTGTGCCTCCACAATGTTGCATGAATGCCTCGAAATACATGCCAATAGCTTCAGCAATTTTCTAGGTGCATTAATGGTTGCATGAACACCTTGAAAATTGTGCCAAACTTTCTAGGAAAACCACACATCAACCTTCCTCGATTTATGTGCCAAGAAAGGACTGTAATGACTTGTACAGAATCCGTATGGTACGGCCTGAGTACGGATGTCTGTCCCTCCTCAAAAACTATGACAAAGTATGGGTGTATAGACTGATAAAATATGTACCGTACAGACATAATTTAATGTTGTTATGTTCCTCGATTTCCATACATGCAAAAGACTGTATGGACCTTGAATTTCGTGTTGTATGGGCTCCTGTAAATGCTGAACTCCTTGCCTCAACTTCTGGGCTAATAATATGCCTTGGAATGCATGCTCTAGCTCTTAGAAATGGTTGCTCTCTTACTGCTCAAAAATGCTCTCTCTCTTGCTCTCTCAAACAATAAATCAACAACCCAACAATGGGTGTGCCCTCCAACCCTAATCAAACTCATGAGGTGGGTGAGGAGTTTTCTGATCCAATGGCTAAGATTAGATTAGATGAGTGGCTGAGATTTGATGTCTCTTCATTCACCCTCACTAAAGTCATAAACTCTCCTTTTAATTTGCATCTCACAAATTAAATGACTAGGGCCCACATTAAGCGCTTTCTCACGCCTTAGGCCCCTAGGGATGAGAAACACTTGCCTAGGTACTTTATTTAATTAAAAGCATATAACATTCCCTATTACCGAGGAAAGTGTTACTCACCACTCCAAGATTGTCCTTGAAAAATACAAACTTGCCTCTGCCCAATGCCTTGGTGAGTATGTATGCAACCCGCTCCTCTGTAGATATGTATTGTAGCTCCACAGCTCCTCTCTGAACATAGTCACAGATGGAATGATAATGAATCTCAATATGCTTAGACCGGTCATGAAAAACTGGATTCTCTGGGAGTTTAATGCAACTCTGATTATCATAGTAAATCACAATAGGCCTCAACTGCACACCGAAAAATCCCACCAGCATCTTGCAAAGCCAAAGGGCCTCACAACTGGCCTGACTGGCTGCCATATACTTAGCCTCTTCAGAAATCAAAGCCATTGATTTTTGTTTCCAACTGAACCAAGACACAATTGTTGATCCCAATCCAAAAAAGCACCCTGAAGTGCTTTTCTTGTCACTGACACATCCTACCCAATCCGAGTCTGTATAACCAACTAGACGAACCCCATCTCCTCTCTGATAGTCTAGACCATAATCCATCGTACCACAAATATACCTGAGCACATGTTTTTTTGCCACCCAGTGCACTCTCCTAGGCTCCACCATGAATTGACTGAGAATGTTGACAAAAAAACAAATATCTGGCCTGGTATTGACCAAATACATCAATGACCCGATCAACTGACAATACAAAGTGGAATCCACCAACTGTGACTCAAAAGCATGAATCGTATTCCAATTGGTAATCATGGGAGTGGTCATGGGCCTGTTATCCCCCATCTGAAATCTACTCAGAATGTCACACACATACTTCCCCTGTCCCAGGAAGATGTGACCAGGCTCCTGCCAAACCTCCAATCCCAAAAAGTAATGCATCAGTCCAATCTCAGTCATCTTGAACTCTGAAGCAAGGCTCTCCTTGCAGCTGTTGATGAGTCTCTATGCCCTTGTAATGAAAATATCATCCACATATAGCATAAGAATTAGAAGATCCTATCCAACCACAATGAAGTATAGGTTGGGATCCGCCTCACTCTTCTCAAAACCCAACTGCTGCAAATAGGCATCTATCCTCGAATACCAAGCTCTGGGAGCTTGTTTCATCCCATACAATGCTTTCTTCAGTATACACACATGAGACTTTCTCCCATGCACCTCAAATCCCAATGGTTTCTCAATATACACCTCCTCCTCAATAAGACCATTCAGAAATGTGGTCTTCACATCCATCTGGTGGATCTTCCAACCCATCTCTGCTGCAATGGAGATCACTGCCCTGATCGAAGTGTATCTAGCAACCGGCGCAAAGGCCTCATCATAGTCGACTCCCTCAACCTGTGAAAACCCTCGAGCCACAAGGTGATCTTTGTACTTCTCAATGCTACCATCTGCAACATGCTTTAGTTTATAGAACCACCTGGAAGTCACCATTGACTTCCCCTCAGGTCTAGGAACAACTTCCCATACATCATTCTTCATGATGGAATTGTACTATTCCATCATGGCATCTCTCCATACTTGTCTACCAGTGGCTTCCTCAAAAGTGGAAGGCTCAGACTCTCGAATACTGCTCACCATCGTGATGTAGCTACAAAACCTCTCGGGAGGTTTACTCTCCCTCACTGCCTATTTGGGATTCCTCACTGAACCCTGTGCCTCCCTCAAAGTGTCTTGAAGCCACTTGGGCTTCCTCCTCTCTGAAGTAGTGTTCTGTGGAGGAGACTCTCCCTGCTCAACCCAATATCCTAAAGACAATGATCCTGAAGTAGAATTTGAAGTACCTGATCCTGAAACCTGTGGATCAGTAGCCTATGAACCTAAAACCTATGGCCCTATCACCTGTGAACCTGTGGTCCCCGAAACTGGTGGCCCCAAACGCTGTGTCACTATAGTCTGCTGCGGACTCACCTGAATCTATGTTGAAGACTGCTCACCCTTATCTGTCCCTCTATACTTCCTAAAGGCTCTGTCCTCCTCAAATCTGACATCCCTCCTCAAGACAGTCTTCCTCAAGGAAGGAAGGTATATACAGAAATCCTTTGAAGTCTCATTGTACCCAACAAAGATCCCTCTCTCTGTCGTGGGCTCCAGATTTTTCCTCTTCTCAAAAGGGACATATGAATATGTGATGCACCTAAAAATATGAAGGTGCCCCACCTCAGGCTTCTTCCTAGAAAAAGCCTCCTCAGGAGTCATGCTCCCCACAACCTTGTGGGGGATCCTCTTCTCCGGATAAACTGTAGTGTAGCATGCCTCAACCCATAGAAATAGTGGCAGCCCCTGATCATGTAGCATGGCTCTCATAGCCCCAACAATGGCCATGTTCTTCCTCTCTGCAACCCCATTCTGCTATGGGTTGTAAGGAATAGTCAACTCCCTCTTGATTCTCTCTACTGCATAGAATTCCATGAACTCCTTGAAGGCATACTCAGCCCCATTGTTCGATATCAGGACCCTGATTTTCTTCCCTATCTGGTTCTCTAGAAGAGATTTAAACTCTTGGAACCGACTAAATGCCTGTCCTTTGGTCTTCATGAAGAAAATCCAGGACTTTTGAGAGAAGTCATCAATGAATACAACATAGTATAGGGAACCAGTCAATGATGTCAAAGACATCAGGCCACATATATCTGAATGTATAAGATCAAGTATCCCTCCTGCTCTACTGTCACTACTCGGAAAATCAATCTTGGTGTACTTTCCCAAAGCACACCCCTTGCACAACTCATGGTGCTATGAACTTAAATCTGGAATTCCTTTCACCATCTCCCTCAGAACTCTCAAAGCCCCATGGTGCACATGTGACATCCTCCTATGCCATAGCTCACATAGGTCACTACTGCCGGTGGTAGTATAAATCAATGCTCTCACTGGCTACAACAAAAACTTGTACAACCTCTCATGTCTAGTACCAATCACTTTGGCTGAAGTGATGCTAGACCCTCTGGGGAAAAGAAGCACCTGCCCATCATGGGACAAGACCTCATAGACCTTCTCCTCAATAGTAGAAACTGACACTATGTTCTTCTTCAAGCCCAAAACATATAGAACCTCTTTTAAAGTTGTGGGATGAAAAGACTCCCTCTGAAATGATACAGTCCCACTACCAATCACCTTGACCTCCCGGTCATCTCCAAGCACTACCTCAACATTTTCCATCTCTTTGAGGTCTTTCAAGTGCTCATGAACCCCTGTCATATGGTGAGAGGCACCATTGTCAATATACCAAGTATCTGTATGAGTGGTCCTCATGGATAGACACACAATCAAGGAAAATCCCTTGTCAAACTTGGTGGAAAAATCTTCCACCTCTGTTGTAGCTGGTGTTTGTTTCTTCTTCTTGTTCGGACACTGACCTACATAGTGCCCAAACTTATGGCATGCAAAGCGCTTGACTTTGCTCATGTCTTTCTTCCCTTCACCCTTGGGCTCGTGTCCTCCCTTTTGACCCTTTTTGAACTTCTTCTTTCTAGTGGTCGAAAGAGCCACATTCTCCTCCTCATGACCTATAGATGAACTGCCATGTACATAACCTCTCTAGGTATCCTCCTGAACAAAGTCATCCCAAAAATGTTCCCAATCGGGAAGATTCTCCCTAGCAACAATGCCCTCCACAAAAACAGCCCATTGTTTGGAAACTCCATTCAATGTTGTTCTCACAATATCACTGTCAACTATAGCTTCCCCCACAACTCCAAGCTCATCCCTCACCTATGTCAATCTAGTAAGGTATGTAACCACATTTTCAGCCTTGGTCATTTTTATGCTCTTTGATTTTTTCCTCAAAACCATTTTCCAATTCTCATTTGTACTCTGGTACAATTTAGTCAAAGACTCCCACATCTCATAGGCATGTGTCTTCCTCGTCAAGTGAGGAATCAAATGATCCTTGATGGTGTTATATCCTCAAATAAATTAATCAAGTTGTTTTATTTTAGGTGATAGGTTGTCATTCAAAAATACATTTCTAAATTTTTTAAGGCTCATTTTTTAGAG
>ML828824.1:111028-126365 GCA_009831015.1 Picea engelmannii
GGTGAGGAGTTTTCTGATCCAATGGCTAAGATTAGATTAGATGAGTGGCTGAGATTTGATGTCTCTTCATTCACCCTCACTAAAGTCATAAACTCTCCTTTTAATTTGCATCTCACAAATTAAATGACTAGGGCCCACATTAAGCGCTTTCTCACGCCTTAGGCCCCTAGGGATGAGAAACACTTGCCTAGGTACTTTATTTAATTAAAAGCATATAACATTCCCTATTACCGAGGAAAGTGTTACTCACCACTCCAAGATTGTCCTTGAAAAATACAAACTTGCCTCTGCCCAATGCCTTGGTGAGTATGTATGCAACCCGCTCCTCTGTAGATATGTATTGTAGCTCCACAGCTCCTCTCTGAACATAGTCACAGATGGAATGATAATGAATCTCAATATGCTTAGACCGGTCATGAAAAACTGGATTCTCTGGGAGTTTAATGCAACTCTGATTATCATAGTAAATCACAATAGGCCTCAACTGCACACCGAAAAATCCCACCAGCATCTTGCAAAGCCAAAGGGCCTCACAACTGGCCTGACTGGCTGCCATATACTTAGCCTCTTCAGAAATCAAAGCCATTGATTTTTGTTTCCAACTGAACCAAGACACAATTGTTGATCCCAATCCAAAAAAGCACCCTGAAGTGCTTTTCTTGTCACTGACACATCCTACCCAATCCGAGTCTGTATAACCAACTAGACGAACCCCATCTCCTCTCTGATAGTCTAGACCATAATCCATCGTACCACAAATATACCTGAGCACATGTTTTTTTGCCACCCAGTGCACTCTCCTAGGCTCCACCATGAATTGACTGAGAATGTTGACAAAAAAACAAATATCTGGCCTGGTATTGACCAAATACATCAATGACCCGATCAACTGACAATACAAAGTGGAATCCACCAACTGTGACTCAAAAGCATGAATCGTATTCCAATTGGTAATCATGGGAGTGGTCATGGGCCTGTTATCCCCCATCTGAAATCTACTCAGAATGTCACACACATACTTCCCCTGTCCCAGGAAGATGTGACCAGGCTCCTGCCAAACCTCCAATCCCAAAAAGTAATGCATCAGTCCAATCTCAGTCATCTTGAACTCTGAAGCAAGGCTCTCCTTGCAGCTGTTGATGAGTCTCTATGCCCTTGTAATGAAAATATCATCCACATATAGCATAAGAATTAGAAGATCCTATCCAACCACAATGAAGTATAGGTTGGGATCCGCCTCACTCTTCTCAAAACCCAACTGCTGCAAATAGGCATCTATCCTCGAATACCAAGCTCTGGGAGCTTGTTTCATCCCATACAATGCTTTCTTCAGTATACACACATGAGACTTTCTCCCATGCACCTCAAATCCCAATGGTTTCTCAATATACACCTCCTCCTCAATAAGACCATTCAGAAATGTGGTCTTCACATCCATCTGGTGGATCTTCCAACCCATCTCTGCTGCAATGGAGATCACTGCCCTGATCGAAGTGTATCTAGCAACCGGCGCAAAGGCCTCATCATAGTCGACTCCCTCAACCTGTGAAAACCCTCGAGCCACAAGGTGATCTTTGTACTTCTCAATGCTACCATCTGCAACATGCTTTAGTTTATAGAACCACCTGGAAGTCACCATTGACTTCCCCTCAGGTCTAGGAACAACTTCCCATACATCATTCTTCATGATGGAATTGTACTATTCCATCATGGCATCTCTCCATACTTGTCTACCAGTGGCTTCCTCAAAAGTGGAAGGCTCAGACTCTCGAATACTGCTCACCATCGTGATGTAGCTACAAAACCTCTCGGGAGGTTTACTCTCCCTCACTGCCTATTTGGGATTCCTCACTGAACCCTGTGCCTCCCTCAAAGTGTCTTGAAGCCACTTGGGCTTCCTCCTCTCTGAAGTAGTGTTCTGTGGAGGAGACTCTCCCTGCTCAACCCAATATCCTAAAGACAATGATCCTGAAGTAGAATTTGAAGTACCTGATCCTGAAACCTGTGGATCAGTAGCCTATGAACCTAAAACCTATGGCCCTATCACCTGTGAACCTGTGGTCCCCGAAACTGGTGGCCCCAAACGCTGTGTCACTATAGTCTGCTGCGGACTCACCTGAATCTATGTTGAAGACTGCTCACCCTTATCTGTCCCTCTATACTTCCTAAAGGCTCTGTCCTCCTCAAATCTGACATCCCTCCTCAAGACAGTCTTCCTCAAGGAAGGAAGGTATATACAGAAATCCTTTGAAGTCTCATTGTACCCAACAAAGATCCCTCTCTCTGTCGTGGGCTCCAGATTTTTCCTCTTCTCAAAAGGGACATATGAATATGTGATGCACCTAAAAATATGAAGGTGCCCCACCTCAGGCTTCTTCCTAGAAAAAGCCTCCTCAGGAGTCATGCTCCCCACAACCTTGTGGGGGATCCTCTTCTCCGGATAAACTGTAGTGTAGCATGCCTCAACCCATAGAAATAGTGGCAGCCCCTGATCATGTAGCATGGCTCTCATAGCCCCAACAATGGCCATGTTCTTCCTCTCTGCAACCCCATTCTGCTATGGGTTGTAAGGAATAGTCAACTCCCTCTTGATTCTCTCTACTGCATAGAATTCCATGAACTCCTTGAAGGCATACTCAGCCCCATTGTTCGATATCAGGACCCTGATTTTCTTCCCTATCTGGTTCTCTAGAAGAGATTTAAACTCTTGGAACCGACTAAATGCCTGTCCTTTGGTCTTCATGAAGAAAATCCAGGACTTTTGAGAGAAGTCATCAATGAATACAACATAGTATAGGGAACCAGTCAATGATGTCAAAGACATCAGGCCACATATATCTGAATGTATAAGATCAAGTATCCCTCCTGCTCTACTGTCACTACTCGGAAAATCAATCTTGGTGTACTTTCCCAAAGCACACCCCTTGCACAACTCATGGTGCTATGAACTTAAATCTGGAATTCCTTTCACCATCTCCCTCAGAACTCTCAAAGCCCCATGGTGCACATGTGACATCCTCCTATGCCATAGCTCACATAGGTCACTACTGCCGGTGGTAGTATAAATCAATGCTCTCACTGGCTACAACAAAAACTTGTACAACCTCTCATGTCTAGTACCAATCACTTTGGCTGAAGTGATGCTAGACCCTCTGGGGAAAAGAAGCACCTGCCCATCATGGGACAAGACCTCATAGACCTTCTCCTCAATAGTAGAAACTGACACTATGTTCTTCTTCAAGCCCAAAACATATAGAACCTCTTTTAAAGTTGTGGGATGAAAAGACTCCCTCTGAAATGATACAGTCCCACTACCAATCACCTTGACCTCCCGGTCATCTCCAAGCACTACCTCAACATTTTCCATCTCTTTGAGGTCTTTCAAGTGCTCATGAACCCCTGTCATATGGTGAGAGGCACCATTGTCAATATACCAAGTATCTGTATGAGTGGTCCTCATGGATAGACACACAATCAAGGAAAATCCCTTGTCAAACTTGGTGGAAAAATCTTCCACCTCTGTTGTAGCTGGTGTTTGTTTCTTCTTCTTGTTCGGACACTGACCTACATAGTGCCCAAACTTATGGCATGCAAAGCGCTTGACTTTGCTCATGTCTTTCTTCCCTTCACCCTTGGGCTCGTGTCCTCCCTTTTGACCCTTTTTGAACTTCTTCTTTCTAGTGGTCGAAAGAGCCACATTCTCCTCCTCATGACCTATAGATGAACTGCCATGTACATAACCTCTCTAGGTATCCTCCTGAACAAAGTCATCCCAAAAATGTTCCCAATCGGGAAGATTCTCCCTAGCAACAATGCCCTCCACAAAAACAGCCCATTGTTTGGAAACTCCATTCAATGTTGTTCTCACAATATCACTGTCAACTATAGCTTCCCCCACAACTCCAAGCTCATCCCTCACCTATGTCAATCTAGTAAGGTATGTAACCACATTTTCAGCCTTGGTCATTTTTATGCTCTTTGATTTTTTCCTCAAAACCATTTTCCAATTCTCATTTGTACTCTGGTACAATTTAGTCAAAGACTCCCACATCTCATAGGCATGTGTCTTCCTCGTCAAGTGAGGAATCAAATGATCCTTGATGGTGTTATATCCTCAAATAAATTAATCAAGTTGTTTTATTTTAGGTGATAGGTTGTCATTCAAAAATACATTTCTAAATTTTTTAAGGCTCATTTTTTAGAGCTTTATGCATGTAATAAAGTTTGAAAAACATTTGGTTTCGTTTTCATTTCAAAAAAGTCAAATCTTAGGTTTCGGTGGCTTAGGAGGACTATTCAAATGTTCATTAGGCACCTAAAGCCTTAGATTTTGGAAGCTAAAACGCGAAATTCTGGGCTACTCTAGCCACCGAAAGTGGAGGAACTTGGAAAAGGCTAGCACGTCTCTTCATCATGCATGAAATTTCAAGTTTGAAGGATTATGATTACTCATTAGTCGCTAAAAAGACAGGAGGTGGTCGATGATTACTTGCTAAGAGGTTTTTTAGTTTCATTATGAATATTGATGTGATTTACTTAACCCTAAACCCACTCTATCTTACACCTGTCCTAAAATCTAGGATTTGAGATCTACGCGATTAATTAAATTATTCCAAATTCAACACCAGCAAAATCACGTGGCTATTTGTACCTTTCTACCCTTCGAGATTGATTTGCTAATCATTACCATTTAAAATCCTCATTTTCTTTCAAATCTCTCAAAGTTGGGGCCAGCTTGTAAACTTCCCTCATATTTTTCCTCTGTCGTTGCTGAGCCATAACCTTCTCCCATCTACATTGTGTGGTCTTCCCCAAGCCCGAGTTTTCATTTGCAGGTGTACAGAAGCAGTTTACCAGATGAGGAGAGGATCAACTGCTCTCAGGAAAGAGATAAATGACATGCTACCTAGAGTCGCATCCAAAAGTATGTCAGCTATTCAAAGACGCAGGGTGTTACAGGTTTTGTGAAAAGTTGCAGAGCTATCACCAACAGGTACCAAAGGCTTTTGCTCTAACTTTCGATGGGAGAAAAGTTGTCATTGGCCAGGATGAATTCATAGTAGATGAATCTCTCTTAGCAGAGGTGACGTAACTTCCTAGAACTGGAGAGATTTGGTTCAAGACTATAGTCACCAAGGATGTGGAGTTTAGGTCCTACCTCAAACCATAGCATAAAATTTTAATTTGGAAGAAAGACATTCCCATGTATTTTCTTGACGATAAATGGCAGAACTTGTTAAAATCCATCCTTGTTTATATAACTTGTGAAGGTAGATACTGCAGGGTAATGATCTATCATTTCAAACTGAAGAACCACTTCACTGGCAGAACTCCTTTGAACTTGCCTAATTACATGTACAGGAGCTTGAAGAAAATGGCCTACCAAGTTCAAGCAAAACTAAGTAAAGTTAAGGGCAGGATTTTTCATCATAGCCTAATCACACTCATGGTTTTTTGAGCTATTGAAGAGAAGGAACAGGAAATGGGATCATTTCCTCTTTTGGAATGAATTTGAGACAAACCTTCAGCTAGGAGATAAGGAGAAGCCTTCTTCAAAGAAGTCTTCTACTCCTAGAAGTGGAAAGAGGAAGAGGAGAGCCATCTCTCCAGTTGCAGTTGATCAACCCTCTCCATCTTCTAAGCCTGAGAAAGATAAGAAGAAATTAGATTTCAGTCATGATACAGGGAAAGCAGGATCTCCTCCAAGAGATAAAAACATCCTAAATATCCCCTACACATACTCTGAGGATGAAGAACAGCCTGTTGCAACAGAGCATGATGAAGTTGTGGTGGATCAAGGTCTTCTAGAAGCAGTTACAGCAGGAGAGCCAGTGACAGAGCATGAAGACTTTCTTTCACAAGTACGTAAGGGAGATCAAGACCAA
The DNA here is from genome assembly GCA_009831015.1 of Picea engelmannii. Lineage (NCBI taxonomy): Eukaryota > Viridiplantae > Streptophyta > Pinopsida > Pinales > Pinaceae > Picea > Picea engelmannii. The sequence goes on from ML828824.1 coordinate 116,914, forward strand.
CAAGTTGTTGAAGCATCAACTAGAAAACCAAAGAAGTCTTCATCACAAAAGATAAATCAACTTCTCAGGCAAGTATATGAACTTGGAATTCTTGAAAGAGAAATCAAGAGAAGGAATAAAAATTTAGTAGAAAGAAATGTTGAATTGTATGATTCTTTCCATATACTTGCTAAGATGTATGTCAAGCTGGAGAAGAAAAACTGAAAACTAAGTCAAGCAAACCAGAAGGTATATAAGGTTGCTAGGTGTTCAAAGATTAAACTCATGCTTCAAAATACAAAGTCTATAGTTAACTCAGGCCTAGAGTACCTAGCAGCAGCCGCAGAGAACCTTGCTCAGACTACAAAGACTCTAGAGGAGCAGCCCTAAAGTTCTTAAAGCACAGAGGTAAAGCATTTTTACAATTTTGTGAACTATTTTTAGGACATGATTTTCGGTGGCTTAGGCAAACATTTCATTGTTCATTAGCCACCGAAAGCAGAGATTTTGGTGGCATGCAGTCTCAGATTTTAACTCTTCTAGCCACCGAAAGTTACAGACAGCGCAGAGAAGTTGTATTTTCACCCAGATCCAAGTTTTTCTTAATCTGATGCCTTGAGGATGGTTTTAAAAGATGGATAATAATTAAACACATCAGATTTAAGGTTTTGTTTTGATATTTGAGGTGTTTAGCAAGGTGGCAATGTGGAATTAGCTACCTATTTTCTGGGTACATAAACATTTTTTGCTAGAAATAGCAGATTCGACTTATCTTATCTTCTATGGATACTCAACAGCCTTGGAAAGCTTTCTACACTTGTCAAAATTTTGAAGGATGTGAAGATCATCAAGGATGATGAGATTGACCTAGTTTTTAGCATCTCTTCCTATTTTCTTGTATTAGATTTTGACTTACTATTTCAAGTAAATTTGATCCAACTTTTTAGGATCTAGATTTCTCATTTAAAGGCTATAAAGCCATAAAATTTTGAGGAATATGGGTTCGATTTTGGATACTAGATTATTGTATTTTGTGTTGAGACACTTTCTTTAATATATGAGACTTGCAAGCATCTTTCAATGATGTTATCAGATTCCTTCTTTCTTATCTGTCTATGTTTATGAGTGAATGACATTCTTTGTCTATGCTTATATAATCCATAGGTGACTATCTTCTCACTATTTGATTATTTGGCAAAGGATCATAAGCTATTGTACTAGTTTATATACCCATCATACCTATTGTTTTATATATGTGTGATTTGGTTTATGTGATTAGATTCTGTTCTATTTGACACACAACATACCTGATAATAGCTCTTGAAGGCCTTGTAATGTTGAATACACCTAGACTATCTTGAGTGTAAGATTCAATGAGTTAGTTATCCATCTTGATCCAATTATGTATTCAACATTGAGAAAATAGTTAAGTTACCAGGCATATTCTAGCTACAACCTAGAAGAGTTTCCTGGAGTGATAACAAATTGGCGTCGTTGCCGGGGAATGGAGATTGAAGCTCAACTTCCTTGGGAAATGCCATAGATACAACTTTGATGATAGACAAAGTGTGGACACTATTTTGGTTTTAATCATCTATCTAGCGACTCCATTGGAATGAAGTGGCTCTGAGAAGGGCTCATACCAGAGAAAATTAGGAAAGGCCACCAGAAACACTAGTTTCAGACCCTGAGAAGATCATCAGAAGTGGAAGAGCACTGCAAAGACAAACTTGCAAATATGCAAGAGCATCTAGACAAGGTATTTCAAGAATCACTTCTTCATTTGTATCTAGAAAACCTCTTGTTGAATCCACTTCTGTTGAAACTTCTAGTTCTCGGAAAATTGTAATTAAGTCAGAAAGCTTGAAGGGTGATGTGCCTTCAATTTCTTCTAATGTTATAGATCCTATTTCTGAGCATATCACTATATCTGACCTGGGAAAAGAAGTTGTAGAATCTATCCAAGAAGAGGAATCTTCCTCTTCCTCTTCCTTGAATTCTTCACAAACTGAGCCTGAAAAACTTTTTTCTATACCCATACCAGTTTACCCGTTCTTGAAGATATTTTACAAGACCTTTTCTCTAAGGGTGAGGAAAACTTGGCCTTGTTGCTTCACCAATTTTATGGAGTTTCTTATTTCCCACCTTATTCATATTTTGAAGAAACCACATTCCAAGGGAGTCATTCTACCAGTGCTTCCACTTCATTCCTCGGTGAAGTAAAACCACCATCCTTGTCCATAGTCCCACCTGTCCCATCTCAGTCATCATCTACAGAAACAACTTCCTTTGCATCAACCCCTAAGATTTCCATGGCTTCTCCTTTGACAAAAATGGAACAGATCTTAGCAAATAGGTATGCTCCTCTTGTATTTCCCAATCCCTTTTCAGCCATGCCAATAGGAGATTATCAGAAGTACATGCCCAAGTTTATTGGATCTGGAGATTATACTATTGAAGAGCACATATAGGCTTTCTATGCCTATGTTGAGAACATTAACATTTCTGAGGAAGATGTTTGGACCAGAGTATTTGTGAAGAGCTTGGATGGTCAAGCTAGGAAGTGGTTCAAGGAACTGCCAGCTAATTCAGTGGAAGGTATTAAGAAATTAGATGAAGTGTTTTTGAAACATTGGGGAGAAAGAAGAGACATTTTGTATTATATTACTGAATTTGGAAATCTAAAAAGAGAAAATGGAGAATTTGTCTCAGACTTCACCAAAAGATTCAATAAGATGTTTGGCAAGATCCCTACAGAGATCAAGCCAAATGACACATCAACAAAGATTACTTACTCTTCTTCCTTTGATCCAGAATTCTGCTTGATCCTTAGAGAAATAAGGTCAGCCACACTTGCCTTAATGTAAGATGTTGCTCTTGAGGTTGAATCTAACATTGTGGCATCCCATAAACTTAAAGGTAAGTTTGAGAGAAATAATTCATCTACTGATCCTCCTTCTTCTTCAAATACCAAAATGGAAAAGATGGCCAAGATGTTGAATAGCTTGACCTCGGAGATGTCAAAACTGAAAATTCAGGGTTAGCAACCAGGAAGAGGTAAAGAGCCTAATGCCTATGCTCCCAGGAATCCTAATGCATTCCCTTACAGAAGGAACAACCAGCAAGTCTTGATCCTTCAGAGAGACAAGAATGCAGTTGAAGACCAAAGGATCAGGGCCCCTTTCCAAAATGTTGTGCTAGAAGAAGATTAGGATCTATCTCATGGTGAAGTTGAAGAAGATGATGACATCAATTTCTTGGAGGATGATGTTGATTCCTCTTTCTTGACACAAACAGATTATGAGGAGGCCCTCATGAATGAGCAGATTAATGAGACAAGCATTGAAGAATATTTTTATCAGACAGATGATCAACGAGGTTATAATTTAAGATCCAAGACTGCTGCTTCAAAGCCATTTCTTACTGCCCCTGAAAAGAAGAAATATGTTGTTTCTAAGCAACCTACTGCTCCTACAAATCAGATGTCCACTCCTACAAAATAGCAACATAAGCCATTGCAGCCCTAAGATAAGGATTAGGTGTCCCTCAGAGCTCCCTCTAACGAGGTAAGACCTTCTGACAAAATATCCTATTCATTTAATTTCAAATCAGAAATTCAGAAGGTAAAAGTACCTATGCCATTGATTGAACTCATGAAGAATGATATATTCAAGTCTGCTATCCTGAAATCCCTTCAACCAAAGACTCCCATAGTTGCTGATTATGCAAACCTTCAATATGATAAGCCCATAGTGACTATAGGACCTATGGTTGAGAACCGAGATGATTCTTGTCCACCCTTCTACATATCCCTGAATATCCATGACAAGATCCTTCACAGTTGCTTTCTTGACTCGGGAGCATCACGCAATCTTATGCCTAAAGAAGTGATGGATGAGCTTCGGCTTGACATCACAAAACCTTGCCATGGTCTCTTCTCTTTCGAATCTAGGAAAGTCAGATGCCTCAACCTCATAAAATGCCTTGTGATAAACCTTGCCCAGCTGCCAATGAGAAGCATGGCAATGGACATTGTAGTGGTTGATATCCCACCCAAGTTTGGCCTCCTCTTGTCACGTTCATGGATTAAAAGGCTAGGTGGTACCCTGTAGATGGATCTTTCTTATTCCACAGTCCCGGTGTTTGGAGGAGAGTTAAAGAGACTTTACAGAGAGAATCAGCTTGCCTACATCATTAGTGATGAGATGAGTTATGTAAACCATCCCATCTATGCATTGGACACGGACTTTGAGGCATGCATTCTGCAAATAGATGACTCTCAGCCAGGTCCTTTGCAACTCACAAAGCCTACTTATCAGCAGTCTGATGAAGAGATTACTCCCACCTAGAGCATGTTCTTTGATGGCGCCAGTACCAAAGACTCAGCAGGTGCAGGTGTAGTTTTGATTTCTCCTTCAAAGGAGGCTATTCATTTGTCTTATAAACTTGATTTCAAGACTACTAACAATATAGCAGAGTATGAGGTTTTTCTGTTGGGATTAAATGCTACCAAGGAGATGGGAATCAAAGGTCTAAAGGTGTTTGGAGATGCAGATCTCATTATACAGCAAGTGAACAGTACTTTCCAAGCAAAACATGTTAGGTTGAAAGCTTAGAGATATGAGGTATGGAAACTCAGGGACTCTTTTTCCATTTTTGATATTTCTTATATACCCATAGCTATGAACCACCTAGTTGATTCCCTTGTTGTCTCGGCTAGTATGTTCATTCCTCCCATGCCTCCTAGACTAAACTATGAAATCCAAGTCAAATACAGGCCATCCCTACCTGACAATGTCAAGTATTGGAAAGTCTTTGAGGATGATGATGATCTTAGTAGATTTCTCCATGTCATAGATGAATTTTCTAATATACATGTTGATCAGGAAAATCAAAATGTAGAGGAATCCAAAAAGCCTAAGTTGAAGAGAAAAATGGGTCAACATGATATTGTTCAGTTGCCCAACAATCATATACCTCGGGGTTTGGTGCCTCTTGAGAAGCTTTTTGACCAAAATGATGTCCCCTACAAACCTGATAAGAAGGAGAAGGATCTCGTTGTCCATGAGCACAATATAGGAAGACAGAGTCATCCTATATTCATAAATCTGTCCATTGAGTTAACTGTTGATCAAAGGTCAAAATATTGCAGTCTTATGAAGGAATTTGCTGATGTATTCGCCTGGGAATACATTGATCTGAAAACCTATGATACTGATGTCATTCAACATAAGATTCCCTTGGAGAAAGACACCATCCCATTCAAACATAAATTGATACCTACCAGTCCTCTCTTATTGCCTGTAATAAAAAAAGAAATCAAAAATCTCCTTGATGCTAAAATAATAATTCCACTGAGATACTCTAAATGGGTTGCAAACCTAGTGATAGTGAGGAATAAAAATGGCGAGATAGAGTTATGCATTGATTTTGGAAACCTGAATAAATGCTCCAAGAAAGACAACTATCCCCTGCCCAAGATGGAGCATTTGTTGTAAAGAGTTTCAGGAGCCAGTGTCATGCCTTTCCTAGATGGCTTCTCAGGTTATAACCAGGTTTCTGTGCACCTTGATAACCGAGAGAAAACTGCCTTTACTACTCCTTGGGGTACCTTCATATACACCAAGATGTCATTCAGGCTAATGAATGTCGGGGCCACCTTTCAGAGGGCCATAAACATAGCCTTTGTGGGAGAGAAGGATAAGTTTGTCCTCATCTATATTGATCATATCATAGTCTATTCCAGCAGCCATGAAGAGCATCTAAAGCATATGAAAAGAGTATTTTTGAAATGTAGACAGTTTGGGATTTCATTGAACCCAAAAAAGTCTCAATTTTATCTCAAGGAGGGTAAGCTCCTAGGCCACATTATTTCAGCAGAGGGAGTGAAAATTGATCCATATTGGGTTGAAGCAATTCAGAAGTTGTCCATACCAAGGTCAAAGAAGGATATCCAATCCCTACTTGGTAAGATCAATTTTGTCAGAAGGTTTATTCCTAATTTTGCTGAGTTAGTGAAACATATAACCTCTATGCTGAAAAAGGGATCTGAGATCAAATGGATAGACAGTGCAAGAAGTTCATTCCAGGATATCAAGCAGGCTATCATGGAATATCCTACTCTAATCAGTCCAGATTACACCAAGAACTTCTATATTTTCTCTTTTTCTTCCTATGACACAGTGGCAGCAGTCTTGTTACGAAAAGATGATGAAAGTCTTGATCACCCAGTGGCTTTCTTCAGCAAATCACTCAGGGATGTTAAACTAAGGTATGATCCTATAGAAAAACAAGCCTATTCTCTCTTTAAGTCATTAAAAGCTTTCAGAATTTATATCCTCCATGCAAAGGTTGTTGCCTATGTTCCTTTAGCCTCTATGAAGGATGTCTTGACCCGACCTAATATTAATGGAAAGAAATCCAAATGGATTGCAAAGTTGATTGAGTTTGACATAGAAGAGAAGCCCACTAAGCTGGTAAAATGCCAAGGCCTTGACAAGCTCATGAAAGAAGAGAACTATGATATTTTAGGTATAAATTTCATTGGGGTAAGTTCAACAAGCTTATAGATAGAGGTAGCAGCAGAAGAGAAGCATGACAACCAACAGGTGGCTGAGAATTTTTCTTCATGCGAGTGGTATTCAGGTATTGTTCATTTTTTGTAGAAGTTGGAGGTTCCTCCTGAACTTAGCATGACTCAAGACCGAGCTCTTAAGCTTAGATAAATTAAATTCTACATAAATGATAATATTTTGTATTGGAAAGATCCTTCTAGTTTACTATTGAGATGTTTGGAAAAAGACGAGTCAGCTAAAGCCATGCATCAGTTCCAGTCAAGTATTTGTGAAGGCCATCATTACTGGAAGACCACAGCTTATAAGATCCTAAGGGTTGGGTACTATTGGCCTTTTCTTTTTTCAGATGTGTGTGCCTTTGTGAAATCTTGTGATAAGTGCCAAATATTCACAGGGAAGAAGCAACTCGAACCTCTGCCCCTGAGACCTATTGTAGTGAATGGTCCCTTTCAACAGTGGGGATTATATTTCATAGGCTATATTAATCCTTCAACTAGTAGTCAGCATAAGTGGATCCTGGTAGCCATTGACTATTTTACCAAGTGGATAGAGGCAATCCCCAATAGAAATGCCACTCATCAAGTCATCATGAAGTTTCTCTATGAAAACATCCTGATCAGATTTGGATGCCCAAAAAGGATAGTGACAGATAATGTAGCAGCCTTTAAAGCTGATGCATTGGTTGACATGTGTAAGTCAATGGGAATTCAATTGGTACACTCTACCTCCTACTACCCTTAAGGCAATGGCATTGCTGAGTCATCCAATAAGAGTCTAGTCATAATCATCAAATAGTTGTTGGAGGAGAATCAAAAGAGATGGGATTCTAAACTAAAGTTTGCACTTTGGGCTGATAGAGTGACCAACAAGAAATCTATAGGGACTTCTCCTTTCAAACTGGTTTATGGAATTGGTGCCATTTTCCCCATTCATCTAGTTCTACCAATGGATAATTTATTTCAGGAAGAACAAACTGAATCAAATGACATGGTGAGAAGAATGCTTGACTTGGTAGAATTGCAGCAAGTCAGAGAATAGTTGGTGGACAAATCAGAAGATCATCAAAAGAGGATCAAGCATACTTTTGACAAAAAAGCAAAGGTGGACAACTTTTAGGTTGGTGACTGGGTTCTGAAATGGGATGCTCTCAGACAAGATAAAGGAAAGCATGGCAAGTTTGACTCTTTGTGGACCGGTCCTTTCGTGATAACTCAAATACAACATAACAACACTTTCATTCTGAAAAGTCTGGAAGGTGAAGACATGTTTGCTGGCCTAATCAAAGGGCGTTTTCTGAAACTCTATTTTATCCAAGGCTTCAAAGCCTTTCCATTGTAAATTTTATTTTCAGTTTTTGTTTTTTGCAAAATAACTCCATGCCCAATGGAAACACTAGTAGATAAGTTTGAATTTTTGTTTTACAGGAAAGGCATTGGTTCTGTGGTTCTTGAAACCTCACAGGGAGGCTTTCACCCCCAATAGGAGCCAGTGTTATCTCCTTAAATAAATTAATCAAGTTGTTTTATTTTAGGTGATAGGATGTCATTCAAAAATACATTTCTAAATTTTTTAAGGCTCATTTTTGAGAGATTTATGCATGTAATAAAGTTTGAAAAACATTTGGTTTCGTTTTCATTTCAAAAAAGTCAAATCTCAGGTTTTGGTGGCTTAGGCGGACTGTTTAAATGTTCATTAGCCACCGAAAGCCTTAGCTTTTGGAAGCTAAAACATGAAATTAGGGGCTACTCTAGCCACCGAAAGTGGAGCTTGGAAAGGCTAGCACGTCTCTTCATCATGCATGAAACGTCAAGTTCGAAGGATTATGATTACTCATTAGCCGCCGGAAAGACAGGAATTGGTTGATGATTACTTGGTAAGAGGTGTTTAAGTTTCATTATGAATATTGATGTGATTTAATTAACCCTAAACCCTCTCTATCTTACACCTGTCCTAAAATCTAGGATTTGAGATCTGCGTGATTAATTAAACTATACCAAATTCAGTGCTAGAAAAATCATGTGGCTATTTGTACCTTTCTACCCTTCGAGATTGATCTGCTAATCATTACCATTTCAAATCCTCGTTTTCTTTCAAATCCCTCAACGGCAGGGCCAACTTGTAAACTTTCCTCATATTTTGCCTATGTCGTAGCTGAGCCATAACCTTCCCCCATCTGCGTTGTATGGTCTTACCCAAGCTCGAGTTTTCATTTGCAAGTGTACAGGAGCAATTTACCAGATGAGGAGATGAGCAGCTGCTCTCAGGAAAGAGCTAAATGACATATTCTACCTAGAGTCACATCCAAAAGTATGTCATCTATTCAAAGATGCAAGGTGTTATAGGTTTTTTGAAAAGTTGCAGAGCTCTCACCAATAGGTAGAAGAGGCTTTTGCTCTGACTTTCGATGGGAGAAAAGTTGTCATTGGACAAGATGAATTCATAGTAGAGGAAGCTCTCATAACAGAGGTGATGGAACTGCCCAGAACTGGAGAGAGTTGGTTTAAGAATAAAGTCACCAAGGATGTGGAGTTTAGGTCCTATCTCAAACTAGAGCATAAAAGTTTAATTCGGAAGAAATACATTCCCATGTATTTTCTTGAGGATAAATGGTAGAACTTGTTAAAATCCATCCTTGTTTATATAACCTGTGAAGGTAGATATTGCAGGGTAATGATCTATCATTTCAAACTAATGAACCACTTCACTGGAAGAACTCCTTTGAACTTGCCTTATTACCTCTACAGGAGCTTGAAGAAAATGGCCTACCAAGTTCAAGAAAAACCAAGTAAAATTAAGGGCATGTTTTTTCATCATGGCCTAATCACACTCATGGTTTGTGAGTTGTTGAAGAGAAGGAACAGGAAATGGGATCATTTCCTCTTTTGGAATGAATTTGAG
>ML828825.1:0-10889 GCA_009831015.1 Picea engelmannii
TTGGAAGTTGTCCCAACCCTTTTTGAAGCGTCGTTATTATAACAAACTTGTCGCAACATCCGTTAAATGCAACATATTTATAGATTTTGTAACGTCGCAATTCCGACGTAAAAAAGTCCTAAGTGATCGTTGGTATTTTGACTTGGTGAACATACTAAGGTGTGACCGTTGGAGGGGAAAATCTAGTTTCCAACACGTCGCAATTGCGACATACATCTTCACAAACGTCGCAATTGCGACATACATCTTCACAAACGTGGCAAGAGCGACGTTCCAATGGAAAAGGTGGCAAGAGAGACGTTAACGTAGCAAGACCGACGTTAACGTGGAAATTGCGACATACATCTTCACGAACGTGGCAAGAGTGACGTTCCAGTGGAAAACGTGGCAAGAGCGACGTTCCAGTGGAAAACGTGGCAAGAGCGACGTTAACGTGGCAAGACCGACGTTAACGTGGCAATTGCGACATACATCTTCACAAATGTGGCAAGAGTGACGTTCCAGTGGAAAACGTGGCAAGAGCGACGTTCCAGTGGAAAACGTGGCAAGAGCGAAATTAACGTGGCAAGACCGACGTTAACGTGGCAATTGCGACGTTATCGGGCAACATGAACTTTTTTTTATATAAATTTCTTCTATTTTGCGACAATATGGACAATTTTGTCCATAACGCCGCAAATAAAACGTCGAAATTTTTACAATATGTAGTAGTGAAGCAACTAGACATACCGATGACACTGCACTTGCATCCCTACACCATCATCTGGCTTCACCAAGGAAGAGATATTCACGTCATCCAATAGTTTCTTCTACCCTATGGCATCAAGCCCTTCAAATATGAGGTATTGTGTGATATTTCTCCCCTTGAAGTTTGTGATGTTCTTTTAGGACAGCCATATTTTTGGAAGTGACATGTTGTGTATGAGTCTAGACCCCACAGTGTTATTATTACTATGGGTAGATAATTGTACAGGATACCATAGGTAGCGCCGCCTACCGCTATTTCTTTAATCTCTGCTGAGAAATGTAGTAAGGTCATTTCATAGATTAGGAATTTTTTTCTTATTTGTGATTCGTACTCACAGTAAGAAGAAATTCATCACCACATACTTGGCCTCTACACAGAGCCTCTCTTTGTAGCAGAAGAAAGTGGAAGGGATCGTTGAAGAGTATAGAGACACATTCCCCTCACCCACTGGGGTACCAATGCACTGCCAAGTCAAGCATCCAATTGATCTAACCCTTGGTGCACCTCTGCCTAATGGACCATTCTATCGTCTCTCATTGATGGAAAATGACAAAATCAAGCATCATATCCAAGAGCTAATTCAAAAGGGGCACATTAGACCCAACTCCTCCCCTTTTGGAAGCCCGATTATACTGGTGCAGAATAAATATGGGACTTGGCATCTCTACATTGATTACAGATTATTAAACAAAATCACATTTAGGAACTGGTACCCAATTCCTCGAATTGATGACCTTATTAACCAACTCAAGGGGGGGAATTTCTTCAGCAAGATTGACCTAAAGTATGGCTACCACCAGGTTCCCATCAAACCGACTGATATATGGAAGACAACTTTCAAATCTAAAGAAGGTCTCTTCGAATGGCTAGTCATGCCCTTTGGCTTAAAAAATGCACTAGCCACTTTCATGTGGTTGATGTATGATGTATTGAGACCCTTCACTAACTCTTTTGTGGTGTTATATTTGGATGACATCCTCATATTTAGAAGAACTTGGGAGGAGCACATGTAGCATATTCAATAGGTTTTGAGCACTCTGCGATAGCACAAGCTATATGCCAACTTGGAAAAATGCTCTTTTGGTATGAACAAGGTCCAATAATTAGGATACATTGTTGATGAGCATGGGGTACATGTGGATCCAGCTAAGATCCAAGTCATCAATGATTGGACAGCCCCGACAACACTAATCGATCTTCGGAGCTTCTTGGGACTTGCCAACCCAACTTCTACCAATGATTCATGTTGGGATTCTCCCATATTGCATGGGCCCTGAACCAAGTGACCAAGGGTGGTGGCAGGGAAAAGTTTGCATGGGGGAAAGGCACAACAATGAGAATTTGATGATCTGAAGCATCGCTTGTGCTCATCTCCAATACTCTCCTTAGCCAATCCGCAACAACCGTTCGATATTGAGACTTATGCATTCGACTATGTTGTAGGTGCAGTTCTCACTCGGCATGGTCATCCAATAGCATACCATAGTGAGACACTCTTAGATACCATCCAGAAACACCCCACCTATGACAAGGAAATGTATTTCATTATGAAAGTATGTCATCAATGGAAACATTACATTCTAGAAAAGGAGACAATCATCCACACTAATCACAAGCCTATGCAGTTCATATAGACACAAGGGAAGTTGCAAACAACCACCATCAAAAGTGGTCCAAATACCTATAGTAGTTCCATATCAACATCAAGTATAAGATAGGGAGCATAAATAATGTCATTGACTTACTTAGTCGACCTCCCATGGCTGCACTCACCAATTTGCTCCATTCATGTGGGCATGAGGCATCTGAGTGGCCCCAACTTTATCAGCAAGATCCTGACTTTGCCACCACCTATTAGCTCTTGGGTATAGGCGTGAATGTCACCAATTGTCACATTCAGGATGGATTTTTATGCCATCTAGGCCATCTTTGTGCTCTTGCAAGTGAGCATGCAAAGATGATTTGGGAGTCTCACTACAATTGGATGGAATGATATTTTGGTGTGGAGAAAACTGTGGCCATTCTACATAAACATTTTTTTTGGCCAAAACTTCAACAGGACGTCAACAAGTATATCAGATCTTGCACTACCTATGCCATTGTCAAGCCATCCATCAATAATAAAGGATTATACACCCCTCTTCCTACTCCTGAGATACCTTGGGAATCCATATTGATGGATTACATGTTTGGCCTTCTGTTCACCAAGAAAGGAAATGATTGCATATTTGTGGTGTCTGATCGATTTTCAAAGATGGCCATTCTCACAACCTACAAGAAGAGCATGACAGTGGCAGATACTGCCAAGATCTTCTTTGAATGAGTGTGGGTCCATTTTTGGATACCACAGACCATAATCTATGATCGGGATAGTAGGTTCCTCAGCACATTTTGGTCAAGTCTCTGGTCACTATTGGACACCAAGCTCACTAAATCCACTACCTTCCACCCTCAAACAGATCACCAAACACAGGTCGTCAATCGAATGATTGTGCACATACTGTGCATGTATAACTCTAAGAATCCATGTACATGGGATGAATCTTTCCTATGTTGAACATGGATACAATAGGGCTCTACATAGCTCCACTGACCATAGCCCCTTTCAGGTAGGGTTGGGATTCCAACCCTTGGGTCCCATTGATGTTGCGCTACCTCTTGAAACCACACAGAAAGATTCCTCCTATGTTCAGTCTGAGGCAGAAAAAGCAACCATATTCATTAAGTAGATTCAACACATCCTCCAATAGGTCCATTGTAAGGTCCTATCTAACATAACCTAAAATTTCATAAATTTAAACAGAAAATTTCTATCATAATTTCTTTACGGTTCTATATTCAGCAAAATAAAAGTTCATGGTTCAGCAAAATTTAAAATGAGCAGCATGATATAAATAACATATTGAATAACATACACAGCATAGTAAAATAATGAACCATCATAACGATAATGAGAATGCCATAATAATGAACATAAATACCTCTCAAGTGATGTTGTTTCCCCAACTATGTCTATCCAAGCTGAAGCCAAAACTCTGCCCAAGCTGCTCTGCCCAAACTCTTCCCAAAACTGAATATTTTCCTCCCATCCAGCTAGGAAAAAAGCCTCTCCAACTCCCTAGCTCCAGGATTCTGTAAGGATTCCTAGCTCCCGAGCCCAAAACTCCCAGCAACAGGTGCCCCCTATCTCAGTCCACCAAACTCCAACAAGTTCCTCAAGCAAAAACCAATAGTACCATCCTCGAACAAGCTACTCTAGACCCAAATCAGCAATACAATCCTCTCCTATGAAAAATGATGATCTCCCAAAAGTCCCTTCTCGAGTGTTTTTCCCCTCTCTTATCCTCCTTTCCCCCTCTCTCATTCATCGCCTTCTACCTTCATTCAGTCTCACCCACCTTATCTCTCCATTAAGTGTCATCTACCTTATCCCCTTTCTCTCTAATGGTTCCATCATTCGATACATTAAGTCTCCATTTAATAAATTAATAATTTATTAAAATCAAATTCATTAACCAAATATTTAATCATGAATTAATTAATTAATTAATTAAACAAATATTAAATCAAGACAATTAATTAATTAATTAATTAACCAATATACATTAAACAAATATTAAATCATGACAATTAATTAATTAACTAATATACATTAAACAATTATTTAAATCATGACAATTGATTAATTACCTAGGGTCGTTACATACACCCACCCTTCAAGAAACTTCATCCCGAAGTTAAAGTATTTTATGATACTAGGAAAAGACACAAGGTTCACACATGCATATCCAATAACCAACATTATCAATGGTAAGCCAGGAAAACTCATACATACTAGTGTACATGTACAAGAATGCATGTGTAGCTAGTACATACAAGTCTCATGCATGTACTAATAACAATAACTATCACCTCTATAGTAATTTATGTATGCATCCAATCCAATCAACAAGACTATTCATTTTATAAAAGATAATAAACCAATCAAAGGTTTGTGAAATCCCTTAATTACAATAATCTAGCTCAACAATGTTTATTTAGATAATTTGTAGTTTAGTTAAGTAATCATGAATATGCATATATACACATTTTATTTTCAGAAGGAAAAACAATAAATTCCACCATAAGACGAATCTCCATACACTCTCAACTATTTCTATTCATCCTTCTTTCCTAACTTACTTCCATCTTCCATTCTTATCCTTCCTCTGTTGGACTATCTTGGAGCGTCAACTATATTGACCTAACTCCAAATAGAACCCATAAGTGAAAGTGTCACTATCTTGACCAAGCTTCCTCAGCAGGCAACTGATAGTCATCATCACACGACTAGGGGAGCATGAGCTAACACTGTCCTCCCATGACTCCAGGTTTTGGAGGATACATGGTGGGAAATGCCTCCACCCCTCCTAACAGGACTAGGGTGCACACCCTACAATGGAATATACAGTGGCACCGTGTTGTTGGGAGTTTTGTCATTGTAGATTCAATTTTGGGCAGTCTCACTTCCTAAAATCTTGCACTGGTCCACATATCATAGCAATGCATCCAAACCAATATAATTTCACATACAGATATTCATAACATATTTTTTCTCAGCCAGTAATCATGACATCCACTTTCATTATCATTATCCCTTGGCTATTTCATATCCCAATGACAAACTCATACATGTCTATGCATTATCATCATGTAATTGCATACAACCATAATTTCAATTCGGTATCCACGTACCAACAACTTTAACATAAAAAATTTCAAATTAGAAATAGATCTCATAATATCTGCATAATTCAATTAACGTTACCCATTCATAGAATTATCATTTACATAATAGATTGCATCATATCCAACATCATTCAAATAACATTTAAACCTTCATAGGATTCACATCCACACAATATGTCACATCATATCCATCATCATCAATAACATCTAAACATTCATAGAATTTACATTCACACAGTAGATCGCATCATATCCATCATCATTCAAATAACATTTAAACATTCATATAGGTTTCCACGTCTTAAAAGTTCAAGTGTATCATTAATAGTTTCACTGTGAATAATAAAAATAAATAAAGGTGATTAGGCCTCAGGTAATCCTAGCTATCTAAGTCAAAAAGTGGTGTTACATACACCCAACCTTCAAGAACATATTCTTGAGGTGGTAAAAAACGTGAGAGATAATCTCGTCGTAACGTCTCGGCATCCTCCCAAGTAGTAGATCCTGGACTAAATTTGTCCCACTGGACCTTAACTTGGTCTACCAGATGGTTCCTGAGCTGTCGGACTCTACAGTCCAATATGCGTAACGGTCCTACCATGAGGGTTCCCACATCCAATACCTACAATTCCTTCCAATTTAGTTTATGTGATTCATCAGAAACATAATGACGTAGAACAAATACATGAAAAACATTATGAGTTTTATGCAAGTGGGGTGGCAGTACGAGACGATAGGCAATGGGTCCAATTTTCTCTTGGATTTTGAACAGTCCTATAAATCGAGGTGACAACTTTGTCCCCTTCCCAAACCGTATGGTACTCTTATTAGGCATGATACGAATGAAAACATGATCTCCCACTTTATAAATTCGATCAGTCTTGTGTGCATCCACATAACTTTTTTATCTATCCTGCGCTTCCTTTAGTCTCTGCCTAATCTAAATCACATGTTCCTCCATCTCTTGAATCAATTCTAGCCCAATTGTCACCCGGTCTTCTAACCTCTCCCAACTCAATGGTGTTCTGCATGGCCTTCCATAGAGAGCTTCATAGGGTGGCATTCCAATGGAGCTATGAAAACTGTTATTGTAGGCGAACTCTACCAAAGGTAGGTACTTCTCCCAATGGGTTTGATTATCCATAACATACATCCTAAGCATGTCTTCCATAACCTGATTTACTCTCTCGGTTTTCCCATCTATTTCAGGATGATAAGTTGTACTTAAGTTCAATTGAGTCCCCAACGCTGACTGCAAACTTGTCCAAAACCTAGAAGTGAATATGGAGTCCCTATTTGAAATGATCTTTTTAGGTACCCCGTGCAAACGGATGACCTCACCTATAAACACGCATGCCACATCAGTGACATTGTAAGTGTCTCTAACCGGAATAAAATGAGCACTCTTGGTTAACTTATCAACTATTATAAGAATGGCATTGTGTCTAAGAGATGTGAGCGAAAACCCCACAACACAATCCATAGAAATGACTTCCCACTTGGACATAGGAACATCATGTGGTTGTAGGAGGCCTTCTAGGTGATGGTGGTCAGATTTCACTTGTTGACACTCTAGGCACTTGGCGATGAAATGGAATACATCACGCTTCATGCCTACCCAGAAGAAGAGCTTCCTCATGTCTGCATACATTTTCTTCACACCCAGATGCACGCAATAAAGTGCTCTATGGGCTTCCTTTAGTATGATGTTTTGAATATCCCCACCTTCGGGGATGTACATCCTTCCTCGATATCTTAATAGTCCATTTGTTTCTAGAATATATCCTTCATACTGTGGATCTAATTGCCTCCCACTCTGGAGGTTTGAAGAAACCTTTAAATACCAACTGTCTCCAAGGAGTTGTGTCAACACACGTTCCCTCAGATTGACTTTTAAGGGTACCAAGGAGAAGACACGTGGTCTCCTACTCAAGGCATCTGCGACCACATTCTCTTTTCCCTTGATATATTAAAAACCAAAATCATACTCACTCATGAACTCACTCCATCGCCTTTGCCTGGAATTCAGATCCCTTTTAGTGAAGAGATGTTTTAAACTTTCATGGTCTATTTTGAGCTCAAAGTTTCGCCCTACTAGATAGTGCCTCCAAAGTTTCAGAGCTAGCATTACTGCTGCCAACTCTAAATCATGAGTAGTGTAAATTTCCTTGTGTTTCTTCAACTTCCTTGACGCATAAGTTATCACTCCTCCATCCTGCATTAGCACGGCCCCCAAACCTTGCTTCGAGGCATCCGTGCAGACTGTGAATTCCTTTTCCATATCTGGCACTCATAGAATTGGTGCACTAGTTGGTAACCTCTTAAGCTCGATGAATGCATTATCACATTCTTCTGTCCATTCATACCTAACCCCCTTTCACTGTAAAGTGGTGATGGGTTTCGCTATTTTAGAGAACCCTTCCACAAATCTTTGATAATAACCTGCTAGCCCCATGAAGCTTCTTACCTCATGAGAATTTTTCGGTACTAACCATTCCATAATGGCCTTTACCTTTTCTGGGTCCACAGAGATTCCTTCGTCGGAAATGATATGACCTAAATAGTGGATTTCTTTCTGGAAGAAGGAACACTTCGACAAATTCCCATACAATTTGTTCTCTCTAAGGCAAGACAAGAACACTCACAAGTGTTCCTCATGCTCTCTTTCATTCTTGGAATAGATGAGGATATCATCTAAAAATACTTGTACAAAGTGGTCTAAGTACTTCCAGAATACACCATTCATGAGGCTCATGAATACTACTAGCGCATTGGTCAATCCAAAAGGTACTACAACGAACTCGTAATTCCCAAATCAAGTTTGAAAGGCAGTTTTAGGAATATTGCCTTCCTTAATCCTTAACTAGTGATACCCTGATCGCAAATCAATTTTTGAGAATAGTGTTGCTCCATTCATCTGATCAAAGAGATCATCTATCTATGGCATTGGGGACCTATTTTTCAATATATCATGATTCAAGTCCCTGTAATCTATACACAGTCGTAAGGAACCATCCTTCTTATTCACAAAAATTACTGGTGCACCCCAAGGTGAGACACTAGGCCTTATTAGCCCTAAGTCAAGTAGCTCTTTCAACTGCATCTGCAACTCACAAAGTTTTGGCACTGTCATCCGATACGGAGTCTTGGAAATTGGTTATGCACTAGGTTTTATCTCAATAGTAAAATCAAGCTCCCTCTCAAGAGGTAACCCTGGTAACTCGTTCAAAAAAACATCTTTAAACTCTGACAATACTGGGTACTGATCCAAGGAGGGTCCTTTCCTTTCACTCACTGCTTCCACTACATATATTCGAAACCCTTGCCTCATGCACCTCTTAAATTTCATAGTTAAGATAAAGCGTAGAGACACCTTTCTTCATACACCGTGGATCTCTACTAGCCTTCCTTCATTGTCAACACAAAGAACCCTTTTTGCAAAACAGTCTACCATAGCTCGATGTGCTTCTAACCAATCAATTCCAATGATTAGGTCATACGTTCTGAGAGCAGTGACGTAAACCTTCAACCTGGTAGTACACACTCCCAGGTCTACTAGAAAATTATCAATGCTAGGTCCTACCACTTGTTTTTCCCCCGAAGCCATATCGACTTGTTTAAATTCATCGTGCTCGTAGGCTACCAACCCACTCTTTTCTAATGTAGATGGTGAAATGAAATTGTTTGTAGCAATGAAATCAAATAAAATTTTAACATTGATATGATTTAGTGTACCTGACGATTCCACCATCGTGGATTGATTTTCAGCCTGGCGATTATTAACTGTTGCATAAATCTGGTGGTTGCCACTTTCTCTTCCCATCAGGGCCTTTCCTTCTCTATGAAAAAATCCTTCTTGCAACTCTGGGAAGTCACGCTAGTAATGGGGTCCTCCACACCCCTAACACATAACATGAGATGGAACCTACACATTTCTCTGTGATGGTCTCTTAAATGAGTTCCTTCCCCTGGAACCCCTAATGTTACTAGTTGCTCCCTGAGATGGTCGTGGACTTGCCTGCGTCGTTGGTGATGAATGGGATGTTGCACTCACTGCCATTGAAATACCTGTGGTGACTATCCTTGGTGCGACTCTATTACCATATGGAGGTGGCCTCGAGCTCCCTCCCCTGGAGAATCTCTTAAAGGCCTTCCCCACGAATCCAGGACGATGCAGAAAGGTTAACCTCATACCTCCATTTAAGTTCATGTGTTCCTCATCATAACGTGAATTTTCGACTGCTTCTGCTACTTAAGATAGTTTCCACATCTGCACCATGGCCCTTATCTTAGGGTTTAACCCATATACAAAGCGTTCTGCCTATCGTTGATCATTATCCATGTATGAAACATATTTCACCAACTCCATGAACCTGATCTCGTACTCTTCCATGGTCCTGTTTCCTTGTACTAGAGCATGAAATGCTCCCACTTTTTGTTCCTCATAGTAAGCTGGTAGATATTTCCTTTGGAACCTCTCCTCAAAAAGTTCCTAAGAGACGGTGTCCAGGGTAAGGTGCAATTGCCTCTCTAGGTTTCCCCACCAGTTCAGGGAACTGTACCTTAACTGAAATATTGTTATTTTTGACTTTGATGTGGAAGCATAGTCTATTAAGGCAAAACATCTTGTCATCCCTTCCAACCATGCTTCTGCACGTTCACTGGAACAACCCTCGATGCACTCTGGAAGTTTGATCTTTTGCAGTTCTCTAGTGATGTCCTCAGGTGGAGGTCCTCCCCCTGAATCCCTCGACACTTCAGGATTACCCATTCCATATGGTGGGGCATCCACTTCAGTCCCTTCTAGTTGATGCCCCTTCAAAGTCTCATTTATGGCCTCCAAAGAGTGCAGAATGAAAGCTAATTCAGGCGATGGTGATGGCGGCGCTGGTGGTCCCTATGACGATGCCCCTCTACTTTGATTTCCTCAAGTCCTAACCATCCTGTAAGATTGAATCTGCATCAACCAAAAGTTTTTCATGGAGAGTCTAAGGAAATTCACATTTGTGCAACTTAAACTTGAAAACAAGGTTAGGCATAAGTTTTTTTTTTTAACATGTCTGTAAACAGACGTTACTCTCTTTAGGGGAAGTGGCTAGGTTAGGGTTAAAGTGTCTAAGCTTGATTTCTTCGCCTAAGAAAACTATTGACCCTCTCTCCTAGTAGCTACGCTAGCACTGTACCACACTCACCTATTCCTCTAACTTACCTTCCCAGTGTGCATGAAACCCCCTCCAGCTTATCCTAGTCGAAGTCCTTAAACTTTTCATTTAAAACTAATTAATGTGATCCTGAACATGATGTTGATTAATTATTATCAACCCAATAACCTAGACTAATATATTAACCTAAGTTTCAAGTTAGTCCTCTTATTAATATTGATCCACTTAATTAAGTTGATCAATAATATTAG